>JBAWUJ010000227.1:0-46993 GCA_037176705.1 Molossus alvarezi
ATCTTTCCTGAATATGTAAATTTGATCGTAAAGATAACAAGAGAGATTTAGAAAATCTACAAAAAGGTCCATGCTAATGATATTGGGACCATTATATATTTTTTAAAATCATGGCAGATAATTTTTCTTTTTTCTTTTTTATCATTTTATTTATTTATTTATTTATTTATTTATTTATTTATTTATATTAATTTATTTTTGTTACAGATGTTTCTCCTTTTTTCCCCCATTGACACCCTCCTCCTCATTCCCCCCACCTAGTCCCCAGCTTTGTTGGCTATGTTCATGCATGTTGGGTACATGCCTATAAGTTCTGCGGTTTATCTCTTAATTTTTCATTCAAATTTTTAATTTCTTACTTAACCTTACAAGTGGTTACTTACATGGTATGAATTGTTCTTCATGTTCTTTCCTTGCACTAAGAATAAAAAAAATTAACTTATCAACTCTGATACAAGTGACATAGAAAAACACATATTACTGATTACCTGAAAGATTACCAACATACAAAAGAAGACAAAACTTTATTTCACTCTTTTTATAATTTCCAATAAAATTTATAACTTAAATCACCTAGAAAGTTGAGTTCCATAAAGAAATAACTTAAAACTAAGTTTTACTTTTTGACCTAACAGATGCTCTCTATCAGGTATACATGAAAGTCTCTCCATGTAAAGAAGTAAAAGGCAAAGCAAACCAAGCCAGTTGAGAAACACAGCTAATACAAAGTTTACCTGTTGTGCATCTGAACCACTACTCAGTCATAGTTTCTGATTCTACATTTACACCCATTCCTCCTGAATCACAAGATCGAACAGTTGACAGCTCTATCAGCCAGTTTCTGGCCAGAGATCTGGAAATACCCTGAATCACTTACTGGTAATCAACTAGAATATCTCACACACAAAAAATTAGTGGGTCTTTACTCAACTGCAAACTCATCTATCTAATTTAAATTTAAAATGAGTGTGGCTAACCTAACTAAACAAATGTATGACACAAAATGGTTTTGCTCTAACAGAGATCAGAAGAAACACAGATGCTCCAAAGAGGGTCATGGGCTGTCCTGTTTCCCACACAGCCTCCTTCAATGAGGACGGGCATCACGGGCACACACTCCTCAGGACTGAAGAGAGGCTGTGGGAGAGCATCTCCTGTACTGTCTCCACTGTCTCTACATGTGAGCAGCGCGTGGCTGTGGGAGACACTGGAGATACAGCAATCCTGACCAAAAATGATCAGCTCCAGGCAGTCAAATACACACATACCATGAAAACACATGTTAAAACTCTCATCTTTTACTGTGCTGTGTTCCTTCACAGATAATGGAACCTTCCCTTTGGTACTTCTGCTGCCGTAAGCGATGACACCTTGACCACGTGTGCCCTGGTAAGCAAGTAAACTCCATGTAACATAACGTGAAGGAAACTAAGCCAGCAAGCAGAATATGAAAACCTACACTTCTGGGGCTGGTTTTAGCTAGTGTTTCCTTCAAATTCAGCTTTCAGCTTGTTAATCACTCTTACCTGCGAGGGTATTTCGAGACCTGTGAGTGTCTCCAGCCCTTAAAAGAAAACACAACACAAACAACAACAACAAATAAAACCTACACTTCTGACTCTTGTCTTAAAACAAACAGGACCCAGGAAGTGGACACCAGTGTCATGTGCTGATGCGAAGCTTCTGGGAACCCCTCAGGCTCTGTGGCTCTCATGCACCCTGGCAGCATTAAGTTAGGATGAGAGAGTCTTCAACAGCTTAAAAGTTCTAGATGTGAGATCGGATCATGTGGTTGAGCACAATGTAAAATAAAGCCCAAATCACAACTTCGATCCTCATATATAAACAACTAATTATTTTGATTTGTTCAAATAAAATCCTGTCACAAAAATCCTATTTTGACTTACCATTCTTTTGAGATTTCTTTAGGAAAATGGTACTAGCCCTTGGATTGTCTGAAGGGATTAGTTCTAAATCCGTCTCTGTGTAGGAAGAAGAGAAAAACATAAGAATTTAGTTACGCAGAAAATTACACAATTTTAAAAATAATTACACATCCATTTTAATTATGGAACAGTGTTGGGAGGAGTTTTTAGGAAAAGTAACAAGCCAATTTTAATAAAGACAACAATATAAAAATTATTGACAGCCCTGGCTGGTTTGGCTCAGTGGTTAGAGCATCAGCCTGCAGACCAGAGAATCCCAGGTTCGGTTCCCATTAAGGGCATGTACCTCAGTTGCAGTTCATACCCCTGCCCCCGTTGCGATCATGTGGGTGGTAAGCAGTCAATGTGTCTCTCTCATATCGATGTTTTTCTCTCTCTCTCTTTCTCCCCCCTGCCCCCATCTGAAGATAAATGCAAAAATGTCCTTGGGTGAAGATTAAAAAAACAAAACTGACAGTTCAAAATTGTAGAATCTTTCTGTATATGTGTAATTAAATCAGGATACATCTTAGATTTTTTTTAAAAACCTGCACCTAAATATATCTATGAATCATATGTGTACTTTCCCCCTTCTACTTATCAATTAGAAATACAGTCACTACTTTTATGTTGATATTACTGGCTCATTCCAGAAACAGTCTCAAGAAGCAAGTTACACTGTGGCCAATTAGTGTCAGATACCAGCTCATATATCTAATATGCCCAAATCAAGAGAGTTGTTTTGGGCAAATGTTTTTTATACAGGTAGGCTAATTCTAACTCCATTCAAAAAAGGAACTAAGTTAGTTGTGTTTTTTGGGGGCTATTCATTCTCACAGATTTAAAAGGATAGCACAAAAGCTCATCTACAGAACACTTCCACAATAATGACATTTAATACTTCCAACAAAGTGATTTTTAAATTCTGCCTCTGTTTCCAAAGCTAAAGTCTCACTTTATTCTTCCACGCCACATTATTAGCTTGGAGCTTTGATAAGAATACCTTCTGGTGTTGATCACAGGCCTGAGTATAAACATGTAAAGGTAGGTACCTTGCACCAAGGTGGGGGTAATATTCATTTTAAGCACAAATATAAAACAGGTATTTAAATTTTAATACTTCAATGTTTGCCACTATGAGCAATAATGAAGTTTTCATTTGAAATAAACACACCCTATGATATTTTTTAGTGATGTCCATCTCAAAGTACTAAAGTACTTAACCTGTCTTGTAAGAAAGAGGACCAACATCCTGATAGTGTAATGATTAAGGCAGTATTTCCAAAATCACAAAATAATGTTTCTGTTTTAAAAGAACATTTAAACTTCAAATCTAAATAAACTACATCGCTGATTCTTAGAGAATCCAAATGCTCAATGATATGTTAAAAGCACATCAGTCTGACACTGCTGTACTTCACCTAGTTATTAATAACGGGAGAGAAGTGAAGGAAAGGCGTGGCACTTGGACAGCTTCACCAGGAAGCTCCAGCTCTTAACTACCCAGGGAGCCTCTGGTCCATTCCTTGCAGATCCTGGGGGGAAAGACTAAAGCTGGCGGCCTCCCCAAAGGCACACAGCAGGCTCCTGTGACCCCTTGTCTTCTGCTCCTGGAGCCTGGCTTCAAGTTTCCGGGCCTCTGACAATTCTCACTCTGGCTTCCAACCACCTCTGTAGCTGTCTCATCTTGGATCTCAGTATTGCCTGAATTTGATCCTCAATCCATTTGAATGACTCACTGAGCTGTTACATTTCATGCAGTGAAGTATACCTTTCTTCTGTGTGTATTTGTTTTTTTTTCAATCCTCACCTGAGGACTTTTCTGCATTTATCTTCAGATAGAATGGGAGGGAGAGAGGGGCAGGGAGAAAGAGAGAGAAACATTGATGTGAGAGAGACACACAAAGTAGTTGCCACCCACATGACCCCAACTAAAGCCAGAGACAAACTGCAACTGAGGTACATGCCCCCAGCGGGAACCAAACCTGGGAATCTCTGGTCTGCAGGCCGATGCTCTAACTGCTGAGCCAAACTGGCCAGGGCTGTATGTATTTTTAAAAAGTACTTTGCTCTGTGTCTTGGACTTTTAAGAACATTTCTAAAAAGTAATTTTCCTCCATTTCTTCTCACATTATTTAATGTTACCATTTTAAACCTAAAGTTTAATTACTTTAATGCACTAAAACAAGTGATGTGTGAAAAGGTAGTATCCCCAAGGCTAATCACATGATGTGTCATTCTATAAATGCTATTCCTATGTGCCAGGCATCTGGAGCTGACATTCCTGCTCTATCCAGCCTGACTGTTCAAACCATGGACAACTCAACTGATGCCACTCAGAGCCTTTCTTCTCACACATAATATGAATATAATTCCTATATTACCAAACTCAAAATATTACAAGGATCAAATAAAATGCATGTGGCATTTATATACGACAAATTGAGTACAAAAAATTGACAAAGTATTCACAAATTAACTCAAAACCAAAATATGAACATTTAGCATTTCACCAGAAAGTATGAAATGTCCACTCATTACTCAAACAGCATTTTTACTTCATATGTGCTCTGTCTGCCCCTTAATAAAAAACGAATGAAAGTCACACAATTAACAAGATTTTCTCTCGGGGTTTTTTGTTTCTTTTTAATAAGCAAAAACACAATTCCCCTGATTCTGTTCACGTGGATTACTGGATGTCTTCTCCTTCCTTTTTTAATGTAACTTATCCTGGAGATCACCACATCCCAGGATAGAGATAGTTTATTCTTTTTTATAGCTCCTTAGCAGTGTACTGCAAGAACATATCAGTTTATTTTACCACTCTCTTACTGGAATTAAGTTATTTGCGATATATTTTTTGAAAATAATGCAAGGGAAACAATGTGAATATGTTCCTTCCTATTTGTGGGTTTGTCTTCAGAGTAAATCCTCAGAGTAGGATTCCTGATTAATGCATCTGCACTGTGGGGTGAGTATGCCAACATCCCTTCCTGGGCGGAGCCATTCTGCACTTCCACCAGCAACATATAAAGTACTGTTTCTTCACAGCCCTCCCAAAACACTGAGTGTCAAGTTTATGGATCTTTTCCAATACCAGAGAATCTACAGTACAGTTTTATTTGCATTTATCTGTGTATGAAGTCATGTGTAAAAGTCATCTGCACATGTTTTTCTGTGCCTTGTCACTGATGTCTAAAGCACTACATTTAGATTGACCTCATTTCTCTAAGTCAGCCTATTGGGGCCCTTACTGTCTGGTGTGTTTTTTTGCAAGACACTGTTGAGTCTCACTTGAATACCTGTGCCAGCCTTCTACCCACCTCCCTGCTTCTTCCATGCTTACACAGTCACTTCTCTCTCACGCGCTCTCTGTTCCTCTCCCTCTCTTTATAGAATTAGCATCATTTCTCTACATATAATATTCCAATGATTTCCCCTTTCAACTAGACTGAAATTCACATTTGTGTCAAGGCCCCCTCGGCACACAGGTATAATGCACCATATTTCTGCTCCTGGTGTCCCTTCATCTGCAGTTGCCCCATGTTTGCTGTGACTGGCCTGCACACTGGATTCCCATCTGGGGAACCTGCATGGAAGCCTTTTCTCCCACGGGTTCATGGGGCTCCCTTTAAATTCTAAAACTGCTCAGTGTCACTTAGAGAGAGCAGCTGTCATTAACCCTGACTTCCTTGCTGGTTCCTGTGTTGTCTGACTCAGGATTTTTTAAAATGTCAAAGCCTGAGTTAAGCTGGGGGCTCTGCCTTGAACATCATTGTCCTGCATCTAGAAAGGTGCCCAGTAAATATCTATTTCAGTATTCCCAAGACCAATCAAGTTTCTCCCAAGTTTTTAGAGTTTCTAAAATTTGATCGAATGTAATCTTTTGATTTGTCAATTAAGACCAGCACTTCTTTCCGATCTTAGAGTAGTATTCATTCAAATTTAGACACAAAACCCACAAAAAACTTATGGAAATCCTAACACTCAGTGAAAAACCAATGGTGACTTAAAGTTGGGATACAAATATTTAATGTTAAAATGTCTTAACCACAACATGACATCCTAATTAAGTTATAAGAAAGTATACCATCTGAATTTTACAATGAATTTGTTTTTGTCTGTGTCCAAGAATAAAACATCATAATGGGTTGTGTACAGTTTCCCTCTGAAACATGGCCCATCATAACGGGTGGGCCCCTGAATGATGCTCCAACCACTTGAAGGTACAGAACGGCTGTTAAAAGGCTGTAGGGGGGCTCCTCAAAGTTGCATGAACGCACATCCTCCAGTGCTCTCAGGGTCAGCACAGTCCCGGGAGCTTGCTGTCACTGCTTCTCTTTACAACACAGAGTTATACAGAGCACACGAAGAGTGACCGCATTCGTGTAAACTAGACAAAATGTAAAGTTTATACTTATACAACAAGTTCAGGAGAAATAAAATCATAAATATTAATACAAGTTCTGGGTATTCTCAGCATCAGTTAATGGCTTCTGGATTTTGTAAATCTTTTACATCAAATGCTTTTTTATACTGTCATACAAAAAAAGAATTGAGGGTTTAAAATAGCTACTGGAAAGAGTCAAGATCTGTTGCACAGAGGTAGTTTTACATAATGTTGCCAATTCATTGCCCACTCAGTCCTCAGGAAGGGGCCACTTGAGAGAACACCTTTAGCCAGAAAATTAGCAAAGCTCCCAGGGTCAGAACATAAAGGCTGGTGAACAGTTGATGAGCAATCTTGAAATTGGATAAAAGGACCTAAGGGGCTTTTTTGTGTGACTGACACCATCCATTGTTAGATGTACCATTAGACAAAGGCAAGGTAGTAGAAAACTTATTTTAAGTCTATCTGAAATCTATACATGGCTCTTAAGAATATCTTTTTGAAATGACTTTAAGAAATCATGTTCTGTTTCAAAAGGGAGAGTATCATTCAAATATAATTTTGTGTAAGTAGTCAACTCAATTCTCCATTGCAGAAATGCTGGACTGCATTACATCAAAGCAGGTATTTCTTAATTTCAGAGAAACTGATATAAAATTGTCTGAAATAAAGACATTAAATAAGCTATTGATGAAAAGAGATCCAGAATCATAGACGAAGGGAACAGACTGATGATCTCAGAGAAATGGGGGTGGGAGGGGTGGAAAGAAACAAACCAAAGCACTTATATGCACATCTGCACAACCAAGCTACAGGGACACTAGACTGGGGAAGCAGCAGGGGGGTGGGAAGGTAAAGAGGGGTCATTGGAAAAAAAAGGGGGGCATTTGTAATACTTTCAACAATACAAAAATTAAAAAGTCTATATAGCATAAAAAATAAATTAATTAAGACATTAAAAGCAAACATTCAATGTTCTTGTACTTTATATTTGGCATGTTGAGCTTGCTTCTATGAAAACTCAGTAATAGGCAAATGCTGAAAATGAGGTTTTTCATATCATTTTATTGAGTGCCTCCCCCAAACTAAAACCAAACTAAAATGCAATGGTAACTATCATATAATACATAAAAATGTATATTCTATACTTATGAAGTCTATTTTTCAACCATTCTGATTGAACATTACTTATGAGTAATCCTTGTTACGTCCTTGGCCCTCGTACCAGCTTCTCCTAAAGTCCCTCTGTGTCCAGAGCACTCTGGCATCAATATCCAGTCACACAAACACACTCTCTAAAATATATCAACTTATTAACTTGGTAAATTTATGCTATTTCATGATTTCTGCTTTTATTCTTATCCACTGTAATGAATTTATAGATATACGATGGAGTGGTAATGGTGCCATCTGACTGGTACACAATAATTTCAAAAGGAAATAATCAAGACTGGAGTAAGTTTAAATAAGCTCACATCATGGAGAAATGATCAAATACAAGCTGTGTTCTAAAGAGCTTTTCAGCCCCACAGAGATGGAATCTGGCACATCTGCCAGCTCCACGTCAGCCCTTCTGCTCAGTAGCCGTGTTCCAGTCAGGTCACACCTCTCAGTCTCTGTTTCCTCAGCAGCAGCAGCAGCAGCAGCAGAAGCAGCAGCAGGAGAAGAATACACAGGGGCCTTGTTGGCAGTTAGAAGGCCAGAGAAGATGTACATGGGACTGAGCTGTAAATCTTAAAGACTTACATAGAGGTCCGACACTACCCATTACTAACTGGTTTATGAAATCACTCAGAGGCTTACCTTACAGCACCACACAGAGCAGAAGTTTTCACTGCTATTCACTTGCTTTATGTTTAAAAATAAAATTAATTCACATCATTTGTTCATTTTTGTCACAATATTTGAATAATCTGAAAAGGGAGTACTTTTCAGTTACAAAGCCACGTCCATCATTTTGGTAAATCTACAGGCTTAATTAATTATTGCAACTTTTAAGAAAATTAAAAGTTCAACTAAAGTTTAAATAAAGTAAAAGCTATAATACATTTTGTGTATCAAATAATAAAATAATCCCTGGCATTTATATGAAACAAATGGACCAATGGGATTTCAACATCTTTGTGAAAGAATCTACTTCAAAAAACACAGTCTTCATTAGTTACCCTGTGACCCAGAATTTTTTTAAACCAAATGTTTTCTCTCTTCTCCCTCCTCCTCCTCTTATCCACTCCTTCTCTCGCTTCACCCATCTGGTCTTCAGAACTTTTACCTCAACATTCTCTCAGTTAAACAGAAATTGCCTGGCAGGAGGGGGAGAGGGAGCCATGGAGACAAACACTGTCATGCACATGATCTGTTACCTTAACTCCCAAGGCTTTATGTTACAAATTGAAGTATAAATTCCTGTGCTCTTCTCTTTGGACACTTTTGACCAACAGTTTCATGTACATGCTCCCTCCCCTTCCCCTTTAAAACAGGCAATATACAAGTGAGGTCTGTAAGTCACGATGGATGACCGAGACATATTTGTGTCAGAGTGGATACATGAAAGTGATCACAACTCCCTGGGTTCTCCTTTGTGGAAAAAATAGACAAAGAACCAAAAACTATTCTCTGTAGCACTGGCAGTAACATTTCACATTATCAGTAATTGTAAGTTCCCTCTCCCAGTGTTCAAATGACAGTTGGAAGGAATAAAGCAGCTGTTACCCAGGCAACTGCAAACAGCCTATATAAGAACAACATATAGATTCTATGTCAGTTTTGAATTTAAAAAGAAACTTTAAAATCTTTGCAGCTGAACTGTCCTAAGTACCAACTATCTTTTTAAAAATAAGAAAGAGATAGAAACATCAATGACAGTGAACATCAATTGGCTGCCTCCTGCATGCCCCCACTGGGGATTGGGCCCACAACCTGGGCATGATCCCTGAGTAGAAATCAAACAGGCAACCTCTTGGTGCATGGGTTGATGCTCAACCACTGAGCCAGACAGTACCAACTATCTTAACAGGTGGGGGCAATGGTAGCACCAGGCCCTACCTGGTTCCTTCACTTAAGTACCATATGGATAGGTAACAAATTCATAGAGTCCGACAGATATTAACAGAGCCTTAAGCAGCACTGTCTTAGGCTGAGATATAAAATAGGAACAAAAGAAAAACCTGAGCATTTGGGTAGTAAACAGGAATAGAAACTGGCCACACATATAGAGAAAAGAATAAGATGTGGGGATGCCATGAAGAGCCAGCTCTTGGAAAGCTGGCTCCAGACAAGAGGGAGCCTGAGGTGGTGGTTCCCCTCGAGGGGATCCTGGGAGCAGTGGGGACCAGAGGTTCGCTTGAGAGCAGAGAACACCTAGTGCCTCCTTACCTGTGAGCATTTTTAAGTCACTCATGCGCCACACAGGTTGTCCCACGTCGAAGTCTAGGTCATCCAAATCTCCATATTCCAGGGCAGCTATGGTTGGAGGTACTGCCACTGAGATCCTGGTGCTTGGCACACAGACATTAAGCTCATCAACGACTTGATTCACCAGCACAGAGTGCAAGACTGGACTGGGGCTGGCATTGGGGCTGGCACTGGGGCTGGCACTGCGCTTCCAGCAACAGGACAGTATGTTGCCCATGACGGGACTTCACTCCTCACTGTTGTCAGTCTTTGCTCTGGAGTCAGCCCCTAACCCCCAACAGTGACAAAGTCTGGTGCACCCCAGGGGCCACTGGGCTGCCAGGCCCTGGGCAGCCCTGAGGGCCTGGCCACGCCCTTGCTGCTGCCTTGAGCTGCGGTCAAGCTGCTACCACCTCCACTGAGTTGACAAGTCTGTGAGGATGGTGAGCAGCCTGACTTACTAAAAAGATGATCAGTTAGAGACTGAAAAGTATAACCGCTGCAAGAAGAGAGCACAGCAGAAGCTCCTCCTCTCTCCACAGCTGCCTCTCAACTGAAGGCAGTTATTCTGGTGGGCACCAGCCAATCAGAACACATTCTGTGGTCACCTGGTTACGAGGGACCAATCACGCCCTGAGTTCCATCCATGTGCCCACCCGACAGAGAAGGCATGTGGTTCAGAATGCTCCCCTTCTCCCTTTGCAGCCACACCACTGCTCTGTCCTTTCCAAGCACACACAGTGGCCCAGTCTTGGGCTCCACACACAATTTCCTACATTGTCAACTATTGTCAGGAAGGCAAAAAATCTACTGATGCCATTGGCTATGGCAACTGGGTGAAGAAGTGAACAGGACATGAGAGAGTGAGGAAAGCAACTGAGGGCTTCTCTTCCCAAACATTTGGCTGAGAAGAGAGAAGTGGTAGCTGTGAGAAGGATATACACTGCAAGGATCTTTTATTTTAAGATAAATAAATGTGAGTATATTTATATGTCAAAAGGTAAGAGTCAATGGAGGAACAAAGTGACATTACAGGAGAAGGGGAATGAACAAACAGGGCCCACAGCAGGCAGACATGGATACACTCCACAGCAGGGGCAGGTTAGATCTGGAACCACAGAACAGCAAGGAGAATGAATGACTGTATGGCTATAGATACATTTCTGGTACAAGTGGGATTTCAGGTGGAGCTCATTTGATGACCTCTGTTATTCTTTATGTATTTTATTATTTTTTAAATGAATTTAGAGTGACAGGAATGGAGAGGGAGAGAGAGATAGAAACATCAATCAGACAGAAACAACATAGACTGGCTTCGTCCTGCACACCTGCTTAGGGGACAAAGCCTACAACCTGAAGCATGTGCCCTGACCAGAAACTGAACTCATGATTTCTTGGTGCATGGGTCCATGCTCAACCACTGAGCCACACCAGCCAGGAAATGGTTTATGTTAATAACTTTCTATTTGGAAAACTACTCGAGGAAAAAGTGGATAATGTGTAGAAAAGTATACACTTTAGACAAGTTCAAAATGCCTAACAAGAATCAAATAATATCTTCCCGCAAAGGTGGCTACATTGAAAAGAATTTTTAGCAAAGGCCAAGGAGCTCTACAATAAACAGGTATGTCTCCAAAGTAGAAAGGGAGCCTAATTATTTCTCATAAGTAGTTAAGAGATATAGCAACACCTCTGGAGAAGAATAAAAAACAAATTATAAAGAAAATGGGGCCCTGGCCAGTTTGGCTCAGCGGTTAGAGCGTCGGCCTGCGGTCCGGAGAGACCCGGGTTCGGTTCCCGCTAAGGGCACGTACTTCGGTTGCAGTTTGTCCCCGGCCCTGGTTGGTCGTGCGGGTGGCAGCCACTCGATGTGTCCCTTCACATCGATGTTTCTCTCTCTCTCTCCCTCCCACTCTATCTGTACGAAAAATGGAAAAATATCCTCGGGTGAGGATAAAAAAAAAAAAAAAAAAAAGAAAAGAAAATGGGAGGGTTCCAAAATGGCAGTGGAGTGAATGGCAGCTACGCCAACCATCTCCCAGGACCAAACTGGAATTACAACAAAAATAAAGACAAATCATCAGGAAAAAGCAACAGACAAGCAGCTTGGAGGACCACATAACCAGGGACATCAATCGATTCTGGTAGGATTGCAGAGGCAAGAGGGGAAGACTGGGAGCTCACCAACAGCAGCAGCCATAGTTGTGAGCAGTGCCCTCAAGTTAAACTCTCAAGCGGCTCCATAGTACAGAGCTGGGACAGAGGGTAAAATAGCCACAGCCACTTATATTGGGCTCCAACAGAAAGAGGGCAGACTGGACTGAAACTGTGTGGGGACACTCGAGATTTGGAGGGTGCCCATGCTTTTGCTGAGTTGCAGCCACACAGAATTGTGGTCATCTTACTCCCTCCCAGGGCTCTGGGAAGAGGCAGTGGCCTGTTCCTCAGAGATTTAACCCCACCGGGTGGCCATTGAAATGCAAATTAAGGCCCATTAACAACCAGCATTTGCCCCAGTCGAGAAATCCCCTTATGCTGAACACCTGAGAAAGATTTTTATTCAACTGAGAACCCAAGACTCTTTAAGTAACCTCTACTGATAGCCTCCAGGCAAAAAGCTAGAGGATAACTGTACAATTCCTGGGCTAGCAACTCTAACCAGGAAAGTAAGACTTGATGGTGGTGTTTAAGGTGGGTTCTCCCTGGCTCATGCAAACCCAGGAAAGGGAGCCACAGACAGCAGAACACCAATACCCACAGGGAAAGTTTGGCAAGCTCCAAAGCCCACTGTGATAACCAAAATAGTGAAACACAGAAAAAAAAGCCAAATGAAAGAAAAAGAGACCTCTATGAAGATGAGATAAATGAGATGCAGATAAGCAAGTTAACAGAATTAGAATTCAGAGCCATAATCTTGAGGAAGCTCAACAGCATGTGTAAGGACATGAGCACCAGGAGTAAAAACATAGAAATGTTGAAAATCAACCAGTGGAAAATTAAAAACCACAAAGAAGAAATGAGGAATGACATATCAGAAATGAAGAACACATTGAAAGGTTTGAACAGCAGAGTAGAGGAAGCAGAGGACTGGATCAGTGATTTAGAAAACAGGGTAGTAAAAAATCAACCAATCTAAAAACCAAAAGAAAAAAAAAAAAAACAATTAAAAAACAGGAAGATAGCTTAAGAGAACTGTGGAACAACTGGAAATGTAACAACATTCGCATCATAGGAGTCGCCGAAGAACAAAAAAGTGAGGAAGGGGTAGAGAATATATTTGAAGAAATAGTGACAGAAAACTTCCCAAATTTGGTGAAGGAAGAAGGCATTCAAGTGCAGGAAGCACAGAGAGCCCCAAGTAAGAAGAACCCAAACAGGCCCACACCAAGACACATAGTAATTAAAATACCAAAAATTAAAGACAAAGAGAGAATCCTAAAAGCAGCATGAGATAAGCAACAGATTACCTACAAAATAACCCCTATAAGGCTCTCAGCTGACTTCTCAACAGAAACACTACAGGCCAGAAGGGAATCAAGGTCATGAAAAACAAGGGTCTAAATCCAAGATTACTTTACCCAACGAGGCTATCATTCATAATAGAAGGTCAAATAAAGAGACTTTCAGACAAAAAAAAGACTAAGAAAATACATTGCACCAAAATACCACTACACCAAATGTTAAAAGGACTGCGGTAATTAGCAGGAGAAATGGGAAGAAAAATAGAAGCACACTAAACAAAAACGGCAATGAATAAGTACATATCAATAATCACCTTACATGTAAATGGACTGAATGCTCCGATAAAAGGACACAGATTAGCTGGTTGGATAAGAAAGCATGACTCATATATATGTTGTTTACAAGAGACCACCTCACAACAAAAGACTCACATAGGTTGAAAGTGAAGGGATGGAAAAATATCTTCCAAGCAAACGGAAAGAAAAAAAAAAGCTGTGGTAGCAACACTCATATCTGATAAAATAGATTTCAAAATAAAGGTCATAACTAGAGACAAAGAAGGCCACTACATAATATCAAAAGGATCTATCCAACAGGAAGATATAACCTTGATAAACTTATATGCACCCAATATAGAAGCACCAACATATATTAAAAATCTTCTGGAAGACTTCAAAGGAGAAATCGATAGCAACACAATCATATCAAAGGACTTCAACACCCTGCTGACATCACTGGATAGATCCTCTAGACAAAAAATCAAAAAAGTGGAAGCACATTCCTTGTTCATGGATTGGAAGAATTAACATAATTAAAATGTCTATATTACCCAAAGAAATCTATAGATTGAATGCAATTCCCATCAAAATACTAACGACATATTTCACAGAACTAGAACAAATATTTCAAAAGTTTATATAGAACCAAAAAAGACCCCGAATAGCCACAGCAATCTTAAAAAAGAAGAACAAAGTAGGTGGGATCACAATATCAGATATCACAACAAAACTACTGTAATCAAAACAGCCTGGTACTGGCACAAGAACAGGCATATAGACCAGTGGAACAGAATAGAGAACCCAGAAATGGAGCTAAGACATTATGCTCATTTAATATTTGACAAAGGAGGCAAGCGCATACAATGAAGTCAAGACAGGCTCTTTAATAAATGGTGTTGGAAAAATTGGACAGCTACATGCAAAAAAATGAAACTATACCATCAACTTACACCATACACAAAAATAAACTCAAAATGATAAAAGACTTAAATGAGACCTGTGAATGCATAAAAATTCTAGAAGAAATTGTAGGCAACATAATTTTGGACATCATACACAGCAGAATTTTTACTGATACATCACCTAAGAAACAAAGAAAACAGAAAAAAAAAATGAACACATGGGACTACATCAAACTAAAAAGCTTTGCACAGCAAAAGAAACATCCATCAAAATGGAAAGGTAAACCACTGTATGGGAAAACATCATTGCCAATAATACATCAGATAAGGGGTTAATTTCCAATATATATACAGTACTCATACAACTCAACAAAAGGAAGACAAAGAACCCAATTAAAAAATGGGCAGAGGAGCTGAATAGACACCTCTCCAAACAAAACATACAAATGGCCAAGAGACATATGAAGAAATACTCAACATCACTAATCATCAGAGAGATGCAAATTAAAACAACAATGAGGTATCACCGCACAACTGTCAGAATGGCCTCCATCAACAAATCATCGAACAACAAGTGTTGGCGAGGGTGTGGAGAAAAGGGGACTCTAGTACACTGCTGGTGGGAATGCAGCCTGGTGCAGCCACTATGGGAAACAATATGGTGTTTCCTCAAAAAATTAAGAATTGATCTACCATTTGACCCTGTGATCCTACTTCTAGGAATATATCCTGAGAAGCCTGAAACACCACTCAGAAAGAATATATGTACCCCCATGTTCATAGCAGCACTATTTACAATAGCTAAGATCTAAATACAGCCGCCCAAATGTCCATCACTATACGAATGGGTAAAAAAGCAGTATTACATATACACAATGGAGTACTATGCAGCTGTAAGAAAGAAAGATCTCTTATCGCTTGAGACGACATGGAGAGACCTGGAAAATATTATCCCAAGTGAAACAAGCCAAGCAAAAAAAGACAAATACCACATGATCTCACTTATTTGTGGACTATAATGAACATAACAGTCTGAGGAACTGCACATACCCAGAGACATGGAAGTAAGGTACAGACGGAAAACCCTCAGAAGAGGTGGTGGTGGGGGGAGGAAAGAGATAAACCACAGAACTTATATACATGTATGCATAACCAATGAACATGGGCAACAAAGCTGGGGACAGGAGAAACATCTGTAACGAAAATAAAATTAAATGAAAGGAAAAAAACTAACAAAGAACAAAAAAAAACCAATGAGCCCAACTGTGGTAGACAGATTCTAAGATGATCCCACTGAGGACAGTCTCATGTTTGTGCTCTTGTGACCCACTACTCTCAAGTGTGGTGGTACCTGTGACTTGTGTCTATCCCAGGCAACGGTGACTGGATGTCACTTTTGTGAACTGGGTAAGTTCTAACATCCAGCTGTGAGGACAGTCTCTCTATGGATACTCTCCTCACTGGCTGTGATGAACAAGCTGCCATTTTTTCAGCCACCCTCTGGAAACTCCCATGTGGCAAACAACTGAGGGTGGCTTGGGCTGACAGCAAGGTCCTTAGTCCAACTGCCCGCTAGGAACTCAAGCCTAACAGTGGCCATGACGTGTACATACACGTGAGGAGAAGAACATTTCTAGCAACACGGCAGGGAGGCTCAATGCTTAGGTACAGGTGAGATGCAAGGTAAGGGTGTGTTTGGAGTGGAACCATCCCTGTCAAGCTCTCAGGGGAGAGGAGACTGGGCTGACACCTTGATGGCAGCTTCCTCAGAGACCCTGAAGCAGAGGCCTCAGCTGGCTGTGCCTTCTTTCCTGACCCATAGAACCCTGGACACAGAAAGTGTGTGGTGTTAAGCCTCTACATTTGTAGTCATTTGTTACAGACCAAGAGATGACTAATACACCACCCAAGCCAAGACTGGTGAGCACAATTAACTTAAAAAGCCTTAAAGAACACAAACTGGTATTTCCTAGCAAACTCCCTTACTTGTACCAGCCCCTGAGTTCTATCCAGACATTTTACCTACCTATGCATATCCTCAAATACATAAGCCAATTTTTCAGACTCCTGCAAGTAATTCTTTTCTACATTAAAAGCTTCAGTATAAAGACTTGAAAAACTGCAAATCATGTTTACTTACATCTGGAAGTCTGTTCAGCTTCATTGTTCTCTGTAAAGTCATATTTCTACTCACATGAGAAAATTTTACTTCTACCAGTTTTCTGGGATTTGGTGATCAATACCAGTATCTGGAATACAATAAAGGTTTGAAAATGGAACTGAATTTTAACTCTGCAAGTTTTTCCTCTGTCTCAGCTCAGCTGCTGTAGAACACTTAATGAATGTTTCTGTTGTGTCTGGCACAATGCTGGGTGCTGAGCCCTCTTGCAATGCAGTTACTTTCTCAGTCATTTGTTACCTCTAAAATATGTCCTGCATTCCTAGTTTTGTTCCTTTGCAGTTTCATCTCATTCAGTAAAGAGGTATCTTATAGTTGTAAAAGTCATATTAATAATGCCCTTCTAGCAAGTATTTAATAACCATCACCAATTCTACAGAAAGCAAACCAGTAAGGTTAAAAACATGAAAATATTCCCCCTAAATTAATAGCTTTCATGCTTATGGAACACACCAAAGAAAATGAAATGGAGAAACTACCTTGAATTTTGCAACAGATTCCAGTTTAGGTATTGGGATAAATGACTTGAATTAATATGTACCTGCGGTATAAGTACCTCTCACTCATTACATCACCAGTGCTCCAATATGTACCTGTGAAGTCTTATAGATTCTGTTTATGTATGAGTAATTGAACAGGACATAGTAATTTTATGTGCTTTTTAATAGTATGTTTACATGAACTGTCATTTTATTTGATTCAGTAAAAATAGTGGAGGGAGAAAAACTCTGATTCTTCAGAAACAGGTTAGTCCAGTGACAATTTGATTCACAATTTTCTCCCTGGATTAACCTTTGAAAGCTTGATAAGAGCAGATGGAGTCTTAAAACCAGAGCTTAAGCCTCATCTTCTTCTTAGTGAACAAGTACGTCTGGGCTTTTCAAGGGATGTTTATCAGGCTTCTGGAACAGCCCTGCAGAGCATGGTGTAAGACTGAGTGTTAGAGGAGGAAAGAAAACGGCACCACCCAGGGTAGTTCCCCATCACCAGGCCCTGGGTTTCCCCAAGGTAGACACAGCCCTTGTCTTTCCAATGGAAGCTGCACTGCAGCACAGCTCCAGCGCTGCGTACACGGGCTGTGGGAAAACTGGAAAGGAGCTGGGCTTGGTGGTTCTTGCTTCTAGTCTCCATCTCTGCTACTAACCACATACAGGACCACGGGTGAGCCAAGATCCCTCTGAGCTACATGTGAGGAGAAGAACACTTCTAGCAACACGGCAGGGAGGCTCAATGCTTAGGTACAGGTGAGATGCAAGGTAAAGGTGTTGCTATTACCTGCATGTGGCCACTGGCTTAGGAAGAACCATGCCAGCAGTATAACGGCCTGGAAAATCCCTCCAGGTTTACTCTTCTAGTTATTTCTCAAATTGACACTGGGACTACCTGTTTTGATCTCAAGTTCTAATGAACACAAAGAAAGTTAATTTTGACCATCTTCTTCACTGGGAAATAAAAATGTCAAAAAACAGAGCAAATGTAAGACAAAAACATTTTTTTTTAATCCTTACACGAGGATATTTTTCTATTTACATTCAGATACAGTGGCAAAAAGTGAAAGAGAGAGAGAAAGAGAGAGAGAAATCGATGTGAAACAGACACATCAACTGGTTGCCTCCCACACAACTCAACCAGGTTCAGGGATGAACCACAACTGAGGCACATGCTCTTGACCAGAATCAAACCCGTGACTCTTTGGTCTGTGGGCAGACACTCTAACTGCTGAGTCAAACTGGCCAGGACAAGATGAAAACATTTTTAAAAATAAGATAACATTTCAAAGAGGAAAAAAAATTGAAAGACCTCCTCAAACAGAATTATTAGAAAAGTATTCTAGCATCTAGACATTTCACCAATTCTGATCAATACACTATTTCCCATACACTCCTACCAAAATGATTATAACTCCTTGGAGATGCAAACCTCTTATTCTAAATTCATTTTAGGACTTTGGTCTCTTCTAAGTTCTCAGTTTAGAAGCTGGATCTGAGGTGCCTCCGAGTTTCTCTCTGAGTGTTTTCTGTATTATACACAATTATGGCAATAACTGGGTCACCCACATGCAGAATCTGATAGGATGGGGCTTGGGATATAATTCAATCCCCAGGACCCCTGACAGCTGCCAGGACCACACCAGAACTGTGCTGTTCTGAGCTACACTGAACCTTCCAGAGCTTCAGAGCCTGTCCCGTCCCTGCCCTGGTTCCAGGTATGCAGGCGTTTCATTCAGCACATGATAGTCCTTGGGAGGAAAAGTGTTTTAGCAGTAAACAACTGAATATATTGAAAGGTAAGCAGACCTATTAGTATTAGAACTGTGACTTTTACTGCTGGGTCTTTGACCTAGACTGAAGACCCAGAGCAAAAATGCAACACACACTCATCCCATGACAGAGATTTAAAAAAATCTTTCTTAAAATTTTCTAAAGCATGCTCTGCTTTAGAAAGCCCAGCAGTTGGAGTGTTGGCCTGTGGAACTAAGAGTCGCAGGTTTGATTCCAGATAAGGGCATGTACCTCAGTTACGGTTCAGTCTGGGCCCTGGATGGAGTCGCATGGAAGGCAACCAATCGATGTGTCTCTCTCACATTGATGTTTCTCTTTTTCTCACTGTTTCTCTCTCTCCCTCTCTCTCTATTTGATGATAAATGGAAAAGTATCCTCAGGTGAGGATCTAAAAGTAATTTTTTTTCTAAATTAATTTTCTTTCCAGAAATAAATTTGAAATACCTACTTATAGATTTGTTTGCTCTGCTGCACACATATATACACGTATATGTATGTGTATGTGTGTACACAAAACATATCTGTGTGTGTGCACATGTATGAGACTGAGAGGCACAGGGAGAAGATGAGTTGTCCCTTTTTGAACCTTTTGCTCCATGGCTCTGCGCTGCTCGGGTTTGGTTGTCCACCTTCACGTCCACTCACACTCTCACACACTCACCCTCCCTCCGGTCCTGCCTGCCGCCATCTCTCATGGGGTTTTGTTTTGTTCTTCTTTCCTTTCATTTTCAATTGGTTGATTTTCATTGTTTCTATATCTTTACGTATGTTGTTGAGCATTCTTATAATCATTACTTTGAACTCTGCACCTTACACCTTACTTGTGTCCTTTCCATTTAGCCCTTCTTCTGGAGAATTCTCTTCTTTTATTTGGGATTTTTTTCTTTGTTTCATCATTTTGGCTGTCTGAGCAGGGTTTTGAGCCTGCCAAAATCTCCCTGTATCAATATTCCACAGATTGTAGCTCCCTTTGCTGGATTTGGATGAGTATGGAAAGGACCCAGCTGAATGCCAATGTCCAGTAGAGTAGTAGACATTCCTGAGTAGAGTTGCAAGCCAGGCAAACATTCAATTATCACAGAGCCTCTGCCTGCAGGCTAGCCTGTTAGTCTCAGTAACTTAGTGAGCCTCAGGTAGTAGCCCCCAGCTGAATGAAAACTCCCAGGTGGGTAGGGTAAGAGAATTTACAGTGGGTGAGGCAATTGACCCCTCCCCCCATCCCCTCACTGCCACACTAAAGCTGCTTTGAGCAGGAAACTGCCTGAGAAAGATGTTTTCTGCAGTGTGGGAATGACTCACACAGAGACCTAGGCAGCTGTCTTCCCAGCTAGGTCCCCAGAACCATGAAAACCATCAACTGCAAGCCAGGCCCAAGGCTCAAAGTACCCAGAGACCCAACTGTGCCTGCAGGCTGGCTGGTGGTCTCTGACAGTTAAATAGCCTCAGGTTGCAGCTTTTTTGCTAGGTGTGTAGGCTTTCAGGCAGCAGAATAAAATTCCAATGGGTGGGGCAGTTGCTTTCCCCAACCCTCTGGGTTAAAGCCATTTTGATGGGAAGAGTCTGCATGACAAAAATGGTTTCTGTAATGTGGGGGGATAAATCAGGATGAGGCTCCGATAGCCTTCTTTCCAGCTCTTTCCCAAGCGCCACAAAACCCCGATTCTCCTTCTGCAGCTCCAGTCCAATCCGCTCTCCCACTGCTGCTGCCCAAGTTGAGTGGCTGTAGCTGCAATTTAGTGCACTGGTGGGTGCCTGTGTTCCCAGAGCCTCTCCCTGCCAGACAGGACCTCTGCTCTGGTGGTTTTCACAGCCAGGTCTTATGTGGGTGCCTTTCCCTGTTCTGTGCTGGGGAGCCCTGTGCTGAGGAGCCCAACCTGTCATGGGAAACTTCTCACAGCTAAGATGGTCTTCACCTGCTGCCTGTGGGAGCCCAGCCAGAGCTCTCATGCCTCTGCAGCTCCTACAGAGTAGAGAGGGCTTGACTTGGGCTCCTCTGTACATCTCTGGTTCTAAGGGTTCTCTTTAGCTGGTCTTCAGTTGATCATTCCGGATGACTTTTCTTTTTAGTTTTAATTCCAGTTTGGTTCTGGGAGATGGTCAGTGTTGCTTCCATTCACTCTGCCACCATTTTTCCAGTCCCAGACACAGTCATTTCTATCCTGCCATGCCTGAGCCGAGAGCATGTAAATAGCTCCCTCTGCCCTACAATTGGAGTTAAAGCCCCTGATGTGGGCCGCAGCTTCCATTTCCATCTTGTTCCAGCTGCTGCTTGAGCCTCACCTCTCTCTCTTGCCCTCGGCATCCCTGGTGCCAGCTCCATGGAAGCTCTTCCAGGGTCTGGAACCAAGAGCTTTCTCACCATCCTGCTTGAGAGACCTTTCCTGCATTTTTCTTAGCCTGAGACACCTCTCTCTCTACTCCACTTTATTATCTGTCTTTGTGTTAGGGCTCTCCTGAGAAACAGAATTCATAGGATGCACAAGTGTGTGTTACATATGATCATTATTATAAGGGACAGCCTCCCATAATCATGGAGGCTGAGAAGTCCCCAAGCCTGCAGGTAAGCAGAGGCCCAGGAGAGCTGATAGTGTCAGTTGTGGTCTGAGCCCAAAGGCAGGAGAAGACGGATGCCCCAGCTCAAAGGCCATCGGACAGAGAAAGTGAATTCTCCTTTGCTCTGCCTTTGTGTTCTGTTCAGGCCTTCACTGGATTGGATGAGGTCCACCCACTTGATTGGATGCAGGCCACACACATGATTGGATGAGGCCCACCCACATGGGGGAGGCATCTGCTTTGTTCAGTCTAGGTTCAGATGTTACTTCATCTAGAAACATTCTCACAGACACACACTCAGAGTAATATTGAACCCAGTGTCTGGCCTTCGTGGGCCATGTTGAACCATTTCATTCTGGTTGCCTTGTACTGGAGACCAATGGCCATGCCCCAGGTCTTGATGAGATGCATGCTTACATTTTCACCTGCATCCACAGCCACCTGTTTTCTCCTCTGGAGCACCTGCAGCGCGGGGTTCTCACTGCCGGCTGGCTCAGGCCCAGCGCAGGTTCATCCGTAATTCTGCCCACCCTGCCTCTGTCGTTTCTACTTAGGGCCTCCAGTTTCATGCTTCGGACATGTTTCATAAATATCCGTTGAATGCCTGTGCTATTCTATTAACCTTTAACTTGAGTCCTCACTGGTCTCAAAGCAGTGTAATTATTTTAGCTTGATTGCTTGCACAAAACCAACAACCACTCCTGGCCAGTTATTACTGAATATATGTGTAAGAATACTCCACATTTTGGTTTCATTAACTTCCCCTGGGATTTAGACACTAGCGGCACTCAGTCTGTGGCTTAGATATTTTATGCTGATTTGAACTGGGCTCCCTTGTTAGCATTCTCCGTGTGCTCTCCACCAGGGAGAGGGCGTTTGGTTTGCTGTTTCCAATTAGAAAGCAGCACAGGGAAGGGTCTGAGCCTCATGCTGGCCTGCAGCCTCTGTTCTGTCTTCGTGACTGACTTCCGAAGACTCAGCCTCTGGAAAATGACCCGGCACAAAATTACTTCTAAAGATTGCCAGATGAGTCAACATGAATAGGTCCAAAAATTATTTTGGTCACAGGTTTCTTTGACAGTAATTATATTTACTTCTGAAAGGTTTTCAAGACTATAAACGAGTCAATAAACTCAAATTGAGTGGAGTTGACGTTGACTGAAAGTCTCCTGTACTTCTTACTGATAGAGCATCAGAGTATCTGGGAGCATGTATTTCAGAGCTTGTTCCTTCCTGCAGCACTTCCTCCTTCAGCCTCACTTCCTCCCCACTTCACAAGCACTTACCATGTGCCAGGCACTGTCCTGAGTGTTTGACATGCATCATTTCGTTCCATTTTAACAAGATACAGCCAG
Source organism: Molossus alvarezi (assembly GCA_037176705.1). Taxonomy (NCBI): domain Eukaryota; kingdom Metazoa; phylum Chordata; class Mammalia; order Chiroptera; family Molossidae; genus Molossus; species Molossus alvarezi. The sequence goes on from JBAWUJ010000227.1 coordinate 22,720, forward strand.
CTCTTCACTTTTGACAAGAAAAAATCTGTCTGATGCAGATTCCGTACCATGTCCAAGCCCACACACAGAGCTCTGTGGGTGCACAGCCTGCCCCGGCCTCTGGGTTTCTCTGACGTGAAAACCCAGTGGTCCTGTTCAGCTTTAAAGTGCCTGGGATAAAGTCAGTGTCCACTAAAGGTGATTTCTTCCCCCTTCTTGTCCTACAGAGTTTCAGATTTGCACACCACAGAGGGTACGGGGGTTAGGGGTGCATGGCAGGGTGATAATCACCCGCCCATTCTGTCAACTGTGTCTTTTCCTTCATGTTACTATGATTCTTATTCTTCCTTTCCATCTTTGAGAATATTTTTATTTTCATTCTATAATAAAAGTAACAACAGACATGCTGACTCAATTCTGGATTTTCTTTTAGTTGTCATTCCTTCTTTTTGCATTTGATACAAATCTCTTAGCAGATATGGTCATGTGTGCTCCCATTTAAACGTTCGTAAAAGAGCTCTGATAAAACATTTTACTGAGTTAGAAACCATCCATTGAATAACATTCACAAGTTTATACATTAACTGAATATGCAAATTGATTTTATTGTTTTTAAACAGATGCTTTATATATTCAAATAAGCATTTACAATCAGTTATCTTTGGAGAATCTGTTTTTCTTTGCAATTAATAGGGGCCATTTTTTTAAAAAAAAACTGTTTTTATTAATTTTTTAGAGAGAGAGGAACAGAGAGAAAGATGGAAACATTGATGTGAGAGAGAGAAAAACCCATTGGCTGCCTCCTGCACGCCCCCTACTGGAGATCAAGCCTGCCACCCGGGCATGTGCCCTGACCAGGAATCAAACCAGGACCTCTCAGTCTGTGGGACATGCTCCATCCACCGAGCCACACCGGCCAGGCATTAGGGGCCACCTTTCAATATTGCAAACACTTAGCCCATTTACAAATGAGTATTTTTACTCAGGGTTTAAAAAATTGATTTGTACAATAAATTTGTTCAATTGTTAGAAGAATATATCCTTAGTGATAGAATTTATACTTAAAAAATTAAATATACAAGCACCCAGTTAGTTTCTTCCTAATTACTATACACACACACACACACACATTTTTCCTACTTCAACCCATATAAAACTTTAGTTTAACATGATGAAAAGTATTCTATTTATAATTGCTTAAATCTTTTGAAGGAGCTTTGAACACTTGGTTCCTACAAGTGGACATTAACATTTTAAAGGTACAATGTTGCCAGAGTTCAGTAAAGCATTTTATTATTTTCTAGCCTCTCTTTATCTCACATTTTTGGAGTGCTTCCATAATATATCCAGTGATTGAATTTTTTGGAAGTATAACTATTTTTAACAGATGTGATCATTTTTATTTCTCGATGTTTGCATTTGAGATTACTGTTTGCCCGAACACTGGGCAGATGCACACGTCTTTGTTCAGCACTGGCCGAGTCAGCCATTGACGCACTGATGTAATGTCAATGATCTTATTTTTCAGGATTTTTTTGTGACCTTCAGATTTTGGACAAACATGCATGCATATCACCAAGACAATAAAGGTAGACACTAAGACTTCCATTGTAAGAGTCACTTGGTGTACTAGATGAGAAAATGCACACTATTACTCCAATTCTTTAATTTATGCCCTAAGAAAATCAACTTATTAAATTGTTGAGTTAAAATTAAATTCCACTCCAATTATATATATATATATATAATTTTTTTTTTTACCTAGGAACCTTAAGAGTCTGTAAGTGTATAATTAACTCAGTTGTATAAGGGTTAACCATCTGAAATATATCCAGGTCACCTAAGCCTTACAATTGTCAGATGGTTGCTAGGTAACAAATCTCAGATTAGAAGGAGGCAGGTTTCCTGGCAACACTGCTAGTGTGAAAAAAAAAAGCAAATTGCATGATACCTGCATTTGTGTTGTTCTGTTTTCTGCAAATAAAGTTGTGTTTGGAGAAAAAGAAAAGCCTTGACATTTCTTATGCACATGGTCTTTCTTCTAAATATCAGAACGATATCATTTGATAGTTAAGTGATATGGGAAAATAAATTAGAATGGCAGGTGACATTTTCTCTCGCATGGGATTTCAGAGATGGGCCTTTTGCCTAATCCTGTTTTTCTATCTTGTCATCAAGTTAACTAATCCTCTAAATTCACAGTGATTGAAAAGAAACTGTGGATCAGAAGTAGTGAAGTATAATTGACGTAAAACACATACATTCCCCTGTTCCTAAGGTCAGGAAATGAAGATGACTTGTATTCCACGGTTCTGCACCCAACATGGATGAATGTCACCAGTGATGAAACTGATGTTGAGAGACCGTACTTTAGAAATCTAGAGCTTTAGAGACTCTAAGATCTGCAAATGACTTAAAACGAGTGTGATTACATATTACGTGGTTAATTTTTATTTTCCGCAGTATGTACTGGTGGAGCATTAAGTATGGTAAGAAATAGACAGTGTCCAGAATGACGCCCACCTTCTGGGATAAACTCCGATGATGTTCCCTTCTCCATCTTTTTATGTTGATCAAAGATGTTTCAAGTTCAACAGGCCTAAAAGGAAACAACCCAAATTCTCTATTAGACGTCTGGTAAACAAAAATACAGTGTTTGATCATTTGTTTTCAAACATATGATATTTATTAAAGTGTACATTTGAGCGATCTGATTTTTATTCCTTAAATGAGTTGTGGCAAACATTAATGAATTTACTTTTGATTAGTCTCATGTTTCCTTGGGAAAATTTAATTCAAAATGTCACAAAATCCAATATTGTGTGTATGTATAATTGGATATAGTCTTTTACAAATGAACAGATCTTTCCAGCAAATTTTCAGTCTTTTATAAATGAACAGATCTTTCCAGCAAATTTTCAGTTTTTGGTAAAACATAGGAGACATATATTCAAATTCAACCTTCCTGCAAAAGAGGTTTTTGTCAAATTTCTATCTAAAATGACGGGGGTGCCTCTGTCTGATTTCTACTGTGAGACAATGGGACTGAGGGGACTCAATTAAAACAAAGCATGTTTAGCCCTGGCTGGTTTTGCTCAGTGGTTAGAGCATTGGCCCGCACACCGAGGATTCATTGGTTTGATTCCAGTCAAGGGCACATACCTTGGTTGTGGTGTCCCCAGCCCTGGTTGGGTCATGAGGGAGGCAACCAGTCAATGTGGCTCTATCACATCAATGTTTCTCTCTGTCTCCTTCCCTGCCTCCCATAATAAATAGAAAAGTATCCTCGGGTGAGGAGTAAAAATAAATGAATACATAAAGAAATAAATGAAGTATGTCGGGTAGATGAATCAGGTTGAGGTGTACTGTGATGATGATAATGACGTAACAAGTCAACTGAAAAATACCATATTTGTTTTCTAATTCAGACCAAACTTTGTTTATATTTCTAAATTCTGTATTCAGTTCACATAGCAGGAACATGCTCAGTTATTAGAGACAAGAAAACGGAGACCAGGCTTCAGTTTCTTTCTTGGGAAAACTATCCAAAGAGTATATCTTTATGCTCTTCATGTAAAAAGTGAGGGTTCAGAACCCACGTACATTGTTGGTGACAACATATAAGAAAAATAAAAATAAAATTAAAAAATTTTAAATTATAAATTATTAAGTCCAGCAGGTGTGGCTCAGTGGTTGAGCACTGACCTTGCACCAAGAGATCGCCAGTTCAATTCCCAGTCAGGACACATGCCCAGGTTGTGGGCCCCATTCCCAGTGGGGGGCATGCAGGAGGCGGGCAATTGATGATCTTTCTTGTTGATGTTTCTATCTCTCTTTCCCTCTCCCTTTGTCTCTCTAAAATCAATAAAGTTACAAAAAAAATTATAAAGCATTAAAGTATTTGTGACTCTATTAACATAAAGAGAAATTGCAGTTATTCTGTGTATTCTCTGTACAATGGCTTTAAAAATATGTGACCTTGCTCAACCGCATAACACTTTCTAAAATAAAGAATATGCTCAAATACTGTTACCAGGTTTGAAAAGTGTTTCAACGTGTTATGAAATACGCACACTGAGAAAATCAAGCTTGTGATGACTTTAGGACTAGATTGCTCACAGGTAATGCTGCTTCAAAGTCATGTCTCTTCCAACTATTATGCTCAATTTTCCTTTCCTCTTTGCCATCCAGAAACAGAGGCATGCCTGGATAAAAAGAGTTTTATTCAAATGGCAAGAGAAAAATGTAAAGAGTGAGTCGTGATGCGTGGTGCATGAGTGTGACTTTCTGGAGGTGTTTGGGGACGTTGGTCATCTCTTCTGGACGTCTTCCATGCTGAGGAGTGTGTGAAGTTAGTTAACCAGAGGTTCAGAAGAGGGTCAAGCTGCATAAATCCACCTCCCTGAAATTGCTAAGTATGGTTATTTATGCTGAAATAATACGTGCCCTGCCCAGTTTGGCTCAATGGTTAGAGTGTCAGCCTGTGGACCAGAGGGTCATGGGTTCAGTTTCTGCTAATGGCACTGCCTTGGTTGCAGTTCGTCCCCGGCCCAGTTGGGGTCCTGTGGGTGGCAACAAGTCGGTGTGTCTCTCACATGGATGTTTCTCTCTCTCTTCCTTCCTCTCTCCCTCCCACTCTATCTAAGATGAATACAAAAAAATATGTCCTCAGGTGAGGATAAAAGAAAATAATAATAATGAGACATCTGTTAGCACTGGAAAGCTTCTAGTCTTATAACTTTCGTTGAGTTCTGAAATCTTGAATTGCTGTCTTCTTCCTGTTTCTGATTATCTGTGTAGAATCTTATGGACATTCTAAGGAATGACAGTGGTGGACTTGATAGTCCTGAACTGAGGTGGAATAAAGTAGTACATTTCGTTGGGTCAGCCTCTTCACGACATTTGCTTGGTTACTTCCTAAAGCCTGTTTCGGGGTAGGCAGCATAGGGTCTGCCTTGGAGACATACTTTGAGTTCCCTCAGCTGACAGACATCATCTGCGGGACACTGACAGCCTTCCCACACCCAGCAGCAAGCAGTCCCCCTGAGGGGAGAGATGCCGCATCTGAACTTGACTCAGAATTGGGAGTGTGGATCCCAGGATTCCCCAGAGAGACTGCTCCAGATCGTGGCTTGCTCAGCTAGGAAGAGGAAAGTAAGAGAAAATATAAATAAGATAGAAAAAACAATAAGAAAAGCTTTGTGATGCTATTGGTTTGGAGTATCTTGTCGTTGAATTGGGTTTGATGACATTATGCTCTTGTTAGAATAGCACGTGTGAACTGTGTTAAGGAAGCCTTTTGGCGACCAGCCAGGAGAAGGAAGAGATGGAGACAGAAAGGCAACCACAGCCTGTAAAATGCCTCCATGTGACAGACACAGTTCTAAGCGTCTTTTCTCCACTAACACAGTGCAGTGAGGCAGAGGCATCTCCACTTCGCATGTCAAGGAGTCACTTGCAAAGAATCTTCACCTGGTGGCCAGGCAGGTGTGCGTGCCGGCCCGTGGTTGTTTTCAGGGGCTGCCAACCCTGAGGTCTGCAGGGCGCAAGGTCCATCCTGACAGTCCCATCACGGTTGCCCCATCAGTGCCAGGAAAGGAGCCCTCGGTGATGCAGGCTTGACGTTGGAAAGTGATCTGTTATTTAGAGGGCTTTCTGTTCAGACGCACTGTGTAAGAAGGCTGTCCTCGCTTGCTGTATTTCCTACATGGTCTGGAAGACGGACACTAACATTGCAGGTGTTCAAGGAACAGCTGGAGGGATTCACTTCACTAAAGACCAGTGTTGTGCAAGCCCATAAGTGGTGACCCCTTAGAACAATGGTTTTTAAACTTAATTTTAAATGTGACTCACAGTAAGAAAAAGATACTTTATCACAACCCTTCCCCCCATACACACAAATTTATAAAAATACCTCACTTTAATGGCATGTCATGTCTTATTACCCCAATCGACATGGCATAACATTCCACAGCTTTGAAAGTCTGCTGACCAGAGATGCACCATGCTGACTCCATAGCCCACTGCGGGCCACAACTTACAGCTTGGAAACTGCTGATGGGAAGGCAGCGTGAAGCTTCCTGGAGAATATAAACTGTACATTTAGACAGAGAAAATTGGTAACCGGTCGACAGGAAACAGCAGCACGAGGGAGTTAGTTTTGTGTTCGGCAGAGGACTAAAGAGGACCCTGGTGGGAGGCGTCCCTGAGACAAGATGGCAGCTGGATACGTTGACAATGGGAGCCTGACGTGGCTGTTTGTGTGCAAGATGCAGCGCCAGGCAAAGCGTTTGATCCTGGAATATTGTGCAGGCTGCGTTGCAGGAGGGAGTGGTGCTGACCTCATCACCTTGTCTTTGGGAAGAAGTCAACTGGAAGGCGAGGTAGGGAAACAGCTGAAAAGGGCAAGGGTTACCATTATAACAGAGGCTGCCAGAGGTCCAGGTGAGAGATGTCCTGGTCTAGGAAGGTCAGCGGAAGGATTGGAGGGACATAGTGGAAATAATGATACATTTAGGGAATAAAAATGAGAGGATTTGGTGATAGATTAGTGATGAACAGGGATGGAAGGGTGAGTTAAAGAGCATAGTTACAATAACTGCTAATAGTTTAGAATAGTTACTATGTAACAGATACTTTTCTAAGCAACACACCTGTTAAATTTAGCTTTCAAATGTTTTCCTGAATGCAATCGCCTTGATAAATCTATGTTGTGTTATTATATACACACATGTATTTTTAAAACTGCGTCTCTCAGATTTCTGGCTTAACAAGTAGGTGAAGGCCAGTTCTATAAACTAAAGTAAGGATAGCGGAGCGTCGACCCTGCACCAAGAGGTCGCTGGTTCAATTCTCGGTCAGGACACAGGCCCAGGTTGTGGGCCTGATCCCCAGTGTGGGGCATGCAGGAGGCAGCCAATGGATTCAATGTTTCTTTCTCTCTCCCCCTCTCCCTTTCTCTGTCTCTTAAAGTCAATAAAAACATATTTAACAAAAAAAGAATAGTGGAGAAGATTTTTTTGGGAGAAGAAATGGGGGAAGGTAAGATTAATATTGAATATTATGAACTTTTTTCCCCCTTTATTGATTTTAGAGAGGAAGGGAGAGGAAGAGAGAGATAGAAACATTGATGATAGAGAACATCAATTGGTTGCCTCCAGCATGCCCTCTACTGGGAATTGGGCCCACAACCTGGGCATGTGCCATGACCAGGAATCGAACAAGCAACTCTTGGTGCAGGGTCGATGCTCAACACTGAGCCACACCGGCTGGACTTGGATATCATGAACTTTAGCTGTCTCTCTGTGGATCTGAGCTCAGAAGAATTATTTGGGCCACAGATAAAACATTTGGGGTGATCCACGCATAGATAATAATTAAAGCCTATGAACTGAGTGAGATCATCGGTGCAGAAAGTATAGAAAAAGAAAATGAGGTTTAGTTTTGGAGCCTTGTTCAAATCAAATATTAATATTCCAACTGAGGAGGCTGAGAAAGAAGTATGAGAAGGTTTACCTAAGAGGGTTCACCTGAGAGAGGAGAAGGTCAGGAGACAAGGTGGCCATGTCGTCATGGAACTGAGGTGTTTTGTTTTGTTTGCTTATCTAATGATGACTATATAATAAAGGAGTAATGAACTGCGTCAAGTACCTGTGTAACATCAAGTAATAACATGTTTTTTCTGGACTTAGATAAAAGCTTGTTGGTGGGGACCCCGGTAAGAATGGATCTCTGTGGTGGAACCTGTAAGGGCTGGAAATGGGTGACTTAATTGTATTTAATCTACAATGAGGTAAGATTCACACACTAGTAGCCTGGCCGCTGTGGCTCAGTTGATTGAGCATCGTCCTGTGTACAAAGAGGTCACCGGTTAGCTTCCGGGTCAGAACACATGCCTGGGTTTTGGGCTCGACCCCTAGTAGGAGACATGCAGGAGGCAGTAGATCAATGTTTCTCTCTCATCGATGTTTTTGTTTTTTATTTTCACCAGAGGACATTTTTGAAAAAATTAATTTATTTTGTTACAGATGTTTCTCCTTTTCCCCCATTGATTCGCTCCTCCCCGTCCCTCCCCACCCTATCCCCAACTTTGCTGTCCATGGCCATTTTTCATGCACACATGCATATAAGTTCTGGGGTTTATCACTCCCCCACCACCCACTCTTTTGGGGATTGTCAGTCGGTATCCCCCTTTCAGATCTCTAGGACTACCCCATTCCTCAGACTGTTATGTTCATTATATTCCACAAATAAGTGAGATCATATGATACTTGTCTTTCTCTGTTTGGCTTGTTTCGCTTAGGATGATACTTTCCAGGTCCCTCCATGTCGTCTCAAAGGACAAGAGATCTTTCTTTCTTACAGCTGCACAGTACTTCGTTGTGTATATGTACCACCGCCTTTTGATCCATTCGTCCACTGATGGATATTTGGGCTGTTTCCAGATCTTAGCTATTGTAAACAGTGCTGCTACAAACATGGGGGTACCTATATTCTTTCTGATTGGTGTTTCAGGCTTCTTAGGGTATATTCCTAGAAGTGGGATCACTGAGTCAAATGAAAGTTCAATTTTTAATTTTTTGAGGTAACACCATATTGTTTTCCATAAAAATATGCACCAGTGGCTGCACCAGTGTGCATTCCCACCAGCAGTGTACTAGAGTCCCCTTTCTCCACACCCATGCCAACACATGTTGTTTGATAATTTGTTGATGGCAGCCATTCTGACAGGTGTGAGGTGATACCTCATTGTAGTTTTAATTTGCATCTCTCTGATGATTAGTGATGGTGAGCATTTCTTCATATGTCTCTTAGCCATTTGTATGTCCTGTTTGGAGAGGTGTCTATTTCCTCTGCCCATTTTTTAATGGGGTGCTTTGTCTTCCTTTTGTTGAGTTGTATGAACACTGTCTATATGTTGGAAATTAACCCCTTATCTGATATATCATTGGCAATTATGCTCTCCCAGAGTGGGTTGCCTTTCCATTTTGATGATTGTATCTTTTGCTGTGCAGAAGCTTTTGAGTTTGATGTAGTCCCATGTCCCTCCTTTGTTTTTGTTGCCTTAGGTGATGTATCAGAGAAAATTCTGCTGCGTACGATGTCTGAAATTTTGTTGCCTACAGTTTCTTCTAGGATTTTTATGGATTCATGAGTCATATTTAAGTCTTTTATCCATTTTGTTTATTCTTGTGTAGGGTGTGAGTTGATGGTCTAGTTTCATTTTTTTTTTTTTTTTTTTTTTTTGCACATAGCTGTCCAATTTTCCCACCACCATTTACCAAAAAGGCTTTCTTTACTCCACTGTATGCTCTTGCCACGATCGTCAAATATTAATTCAGCATATTGCCTTGGGTCATTTCTGCGTTCTCTGTTTTGTTCCACTGGTCCATATGCCTGTTCTTGTGCCAGTACCAGGCTGTTTTGATTACAGTGGCTTTATAGTATAACCTGAAATCTGGTAATGTGGTTCCCACATACTTTGTTCTTCTTTTTCAAGGTTGCTGTGGCTATTTGACGTCTTTTCTGGTTCCATATCAACATTTGAAGTATTTGTTCTAGTTCTGTGAAGTATGTCGTTGGTATTTTCATGGGGATTGCATTGAATCTATAGATTGCTTTGGGTAGTATGGACATTTTAATTGTGTTAATTCTTTTCATCCATGAACAAGGTATGTGCTTCCACTTTTTTATATCTTCCTCTCTTTCTTTTTTCAATGTCCTATAGTTTTCTGCAAATAGTCCTTTACTTTTTTGGTTCAGTTTATTCCTAGGTATCTTAATTTTTTTTGCTGCAATATTAAATGGGATTGTTTTCTTAGTTTCTCTTTCTGTGAGTTCATCATTGGTGTAGAAGAATGCTGTCAATTTCTTGACATTACTTTTGTATCATGCTACTTGTGCCAATTCATTGATTAAGTCTAGTAAATTTTTCATGGAGTCTTTGGGGTTTTCTACATATAGTATCACATCATCTGCGAATAATGACAGTTTCACTTCCTCCTTTCCAATTTGGATCCCTTTTATTTTTTCTCCCAGTCTTATCGCTGTGGTTAAGACTTCCAGTTCTATGTTAAATAACAGTGGTGAAAGTGGGCATCCCTATCTTATTCCTGTTCTTAAGAGAAATGCTTTAAATATTTGCCCATTGAGTATGATGTTGGCTGTATGTCTTTCATATATGGCCTTTATTATGTTGAGATATGATCCCTCTATTCCCACATTGCTGATGTTTCTATCAGAAATGGATGCTGGATTTCGTCAAAGGCTTCTTCAGCATCTATTGATAAGATCATGTGGACTGTATTTATGTGGTGTATCATGTTTATTGATTTGCAAATATTGTACCAGCCTTGCATCCCTGGGATGAATCCACCTGGTCATGGTGAATAATTTTTTTGATGTGTTGCTGGGTCCGATTTGCCAGTATTTTGTTCAGGATTATGGCGTCTATGTTCATCAGGGATATTGGCCTGTAGTTTTCTTTCTTTGTAATGTCTTTTTCTGGTTTTGGAATTAGAATTATGCTGGCCTCATAAAACGAGTCTGGAAGTCTTCCTTCTTCTTAAATTTTTTGAAACAGTTTGATGAGAATAGGTGTTAGTTCTTTTTTAAATGTTTGGTAAAACTCCCCCGTAAAGCCATCTAGACCTGGGCTTTTGTTTGCTGGGAGAGTCTTGATTACATCTTCAATTTCTTTGTTGTTATTGGTCTGTTCAAGTTTTGTATGTGTTCCCAGTCCAGTTTTGGGAGACTGTGTGTTTCTAGCAATTTGTCCATTTTGCTTACTTAAATTCGTTGCCATATAATTGTTCATAGTAGTTGTTAACGATCTTTGGTATTTCTGTGGTATCAGTTGTTACTTGTCTTTCATTTCTGATTGTGTGTATTTGGGTTCTCTCTCTTTGTTTCTTGGTGAATCTAGCTAATGGACCCTTAATCTTGTTTATTCTTTTGAAACACCAGCTCTTTGTTTCATCGATCCTTTGAATTGTTTTTTATTTTTTATTTTTGGTCTCTATGTTATTTATTTCTGCTGTGATCTTTGCTATTTCCTTCCTTTTACTTGCTCTGGGGTTTTCTTTTTGTTTTTGTTTTTTTCTAGTTCTTTAAGTTGTGAGGTTAGATAGACTATTCGAGATTTTTCTTGCTTCTTGAGGTAGGTCTGTAGTGCTATGAACTTCCCTCTCAAAACTGCTTTTGCTGTATCCCGTAGGTTTTGTGTTATTGTGTGTTCATTTGTCTAGTGCTTCTTTTAGAGTCTCTGTTTCCTTGCTAATTTTTTGTCTACAGGATCTATCCAGTGATGTCAGTGGGGTGCTGAAGTCCCCTGCTATGATTATATTGCTATCGATTTCTCCTTTGAGGTCTTCCAGAAAAATTTTAATATATTTTGGTGCTCTTATATTGGGTGCATATATGTTTATCAAGGTTATATCTTCCCGTTGAATGGGTTCTTTCAATATTATGTAGTGGTCTTCTTTGTCTCTAGTTATGGCATTCATTTTGAAATCAATTTTATCAGATATGAAGATTGCTACCCCAGCTTTTTTTTTCCTTTCTGTTTGCTTGGAAGATTTTTTCCCATCCCTTCACTTTCAACCTATGTGAGTCTTCTGTTGTGAGGTGGTCTCTTGTAAACAACATACAGATGAGTCATGCTTTCTTATCCAATCAGTTACTCTGTGTGTTTTTATCAGAGCATTCAATCCAATTATATTTAAGGTGATTATTGATATGTACTTATTTATTGCCATTTTTGTTTAGTGTGATTATATTTTTCTTTCTGTTTTTCCTGTTAATTACAGCAGTCCTTTAAACATTTCTTGCAGTGCTGGTTTGGTGCTAATGTATTCCCTTAGCCTTTTTTTTTTTTTTTTTTTTTTGTCTGGAAAGCTCTTTGACCTTCTATTTTGAATGATAGCCTTGCTGGGTAGAGTAGTCTTGGATTCAGATCCTTGTTTTCATGACCTTGATTACCTCATGCCATTCCCTTCTGGCCTGTAATGTTTCTGTTGAGAAGTCAGCTGAGAGCCTCATGGGGTTTCCTTTGTAGGTAACCTGTTGCTTATCTCTTGCTGCTTTTAGGATTCACTCTTTGTCTTGAATTTTTGGCATTTTGATTAGTATGCGTCTTGGTGTGGGCCTGTTTGGATTCCTCTTACTTGGGGCACTCTGTGCTGCTTCAACTTGAATGCCTTCTTTTTAAATCAAATTAGGGAAGTTTTCTGTCACTATTTCTTCAAATATATTCTCTACGCCTTGCTCATTTTCTTCTTTGGGGACTCCTATGATGCAAATATTATTATGTTCCCAGTTGTCCCACAGTTCTCTTAAGCTGTCTTCCTGTTTTTTAATCATTTTTTTCTTTTGGTTTTCTGAATGGTTAATTTTTTTCTACTCTGTCTTCTAATTCACTGATCCGGTCCTTTGCTTCCTCTACTCTGCGGTTTAGACCTTCCAATGTGTTCTTTATTTCTGATATGTCATTCTTCACTTCTTCTTGGTGGTTTTTAACTACCAACTGGTTGATTTTCAACATTTCCATGCCTTTACTCATGTTGTTCATGTCCTTACACATGCTGTTGAGCTTCCTCAAGATCATTGCTCTGAATTCTAGTTCTGTTAAGTGCATCTCATTTATCTCATCTTTGGTAGATGTCTCTTGTTTTTTCATTTGGGTTTTGTTTCTGTGTTTCACCATTTTGGCTATCACAGTGGGCATTGAGCCTGCCAAGTTTTCCCTGTGGGCGTTGGTGTTGTTTGTGGCTCCCTCTTCTGGGTTTGGATGAGGCAGGGAGGACCCACGTTAAATACCACTGTCAAGTCTTACTTTCCTGGTTAGAGTTGCTAGCCCAGGAATGGTACAGTTATCCTCTAGCTTTTTGCCTGGAGGTTATCAGTAGCAGTTACTTGAAGAGCCTTGGCTTCTCAGTTGAGTGAAAAACTCCCTCAGGTGTTCATCATAAGGGGATTTCCCGAGGGTGGGGCAGATGCTGGTTGTTAATGGGCCTCAATTTGCATTTCAGTGGCCACCCGGTGGGGTTGAATCTCCAAGGGAGGGGCTGCTGCCTCTCTCCAGAGCCCTGGGAAGAAGAAAGATGACCACCATGCTGCATGGCTACAACTCAGCAAAAGCTCTGAGCACCCTCCAAATCCCAAGTGTCCCCATAGAGTTCCAGTCCAGTGCGCCTCCCTCTGCCAGAGTCCAAGGTGAGTGGCTGTGGCTATTTTTGCATTGTTCCCGGCTCTGCGCTGTGGAGCCACTTGGGAGTTTAACCCAAGGGCGCTGCTCACAGCTAAGTCCACTGCAGTGTCTGGGCTCCCAGCCCACCTCTTGCACCTCCGCAAACCTACCAGGATCTAGTCAGCGTCCCTGGTTATATGGTCCTCCAAGCTGCTTTTCTGTTGCTTTTTCCTGAAAATTTGTCTCTATTTTGGTTTTAATTCCAGTTTGGTCCTGGGAGACGGTCTGTGTACCTTCTATTCGGTCTGCTGCCATTTTGTAATCTCTGCAACTGAGGGCATTTTTGCATTTATCTTCAGATAGAGTGGGAGAAAGACAGAGAGAGAAACATCAATGTGAGAGAGACACATCAAGTGGTTGCCACCCACATGATCCCAACCAGGGCCGGGGACAAACTGAAACCAAGGTACATGCCCTTAGTGGGGACAGAACCCGGGACTCTCTGGTCCACAGGCCGATGCTCTACTGCTCAGCCAAACAGGCCAGGGCAATACAAACATATTTTTAAAAAATTCACAAGCTAACATGTTTTTTAAGGTAATGTTCTCATTCAAGGTTAGTTAAAGACCTGGCCAAAAGTATAGCTTGTCCTAGTAAATTTGAGGTTAAAGTTCTGTCATATGTAAAGACATAATTAACTCTTCTGTGCTGGTTAGGACACGTGAGTGAATGAGCCCCTAGGCCGTGAAGATGACCATCAGGGGCTGTTGCAGATGATTCCCGGAGCACGCCCACGGGGCTGTGGGTGCTGTGCACTGGTTTTCTCAGAGACCAGCTGACCACGAAGCCTGGTGTGGGGTTTAGGCCGTCCACCCCAACTTGGCGTCATCCAAGACAAGCCTAAGTGTCAGAGTGGAGATGGAGACCATGTTCCAAAGTCTTAGGTCCATGAGGCAAGTGCTCCGGAGGGCAACCACCGTTTAAATGTCATTTTCAGTAGAGACTTTCTGAGTTGAAGGCAGAAATAGAGTCTAGATGCTTTTTTAGAGGTAGTTTGCAAGGGGGAACTTATAAATAGGAATTGATCAAAAAAGAACAGTGTTGGCATCTGTTTGCCAAGGCTTCTCACAAAAATGCTTTCTGTTGCATTTTGGAAGTTTGTCGCTGGTCCTTACAGGTTGCTGTGGAGTAAATGTTCCCTCACTTGTGAGAGGAGAAGGGGTAGGAGATGCGTCAGGGAGCAGCCGGGTGACGGGGGCCACGATGCCCGGCCCCTCCACCTGTCTGCCGTGTCTGCTCCTTGTTGACGTTTTACAGAATATGGAAGTGAGAGTTGTGAGTAGTGGTCACTGCCGTTTCCTTGGATTTTGATAAAAAAGAACAAATTGAAGTATCTTTGGCCCACTGGACCTTGCGTCCCACCTTGCTGCTTTGGATGGGACAGTCAGGAAAAAGTGGTGGGAACTAAAGAGGCAGACCCAAGCCAATTCCTGAATAAATGTCAACTGGATGATGCTTTGTAATTTGCTATTTAGTTGTGAGTAACTAGTTAAGCCATTGATGTAATTAGTAGTTGCTTAATTAGAGGAGAATTTGAAGGGTAATTTTTTAAATTTCAAAGGCTTCTTTGACTAGGTAGATTTCATCTCATATAAAATTCATTTGCATGGAAACGGATTTCTTCAATTGCTTTTTCATAAAGAATTCTGCAATTGACACCAAATACAGTTCCATATTATGCAAAGCACTCTCTTTAAAAAAAAAAACAACAAAAACATAAACCAAAGTGTTCTGATGAATTCATGGAGCTATCATGTGGACTCTTTATTTACAATCATCGGAATTTACGCTGTTCTCAGAAATTATGTCTTATTACAGGGTTTATTATTATTTTTTTAATGCTAGAGGTGTTATCTAATTACACAACAATTAAATGTAATTTATCAGATAGAAATACAGACAACATCAGTAATCAGAGGCTCCTGCTCCAAGCACAGACTCTCGGGGGAGGTGTAGCATGTAATTAGTTTACAGTGTTTACTCTGGAACAAACAGCACCAAATTGTCATCACTTTCCATTCATCAGCCCAGGCACCCTCAGAGAGTGTCTGCAAAGCGGCACAATGGCCAACATTATCCTCATCATCACCCACCGTTTTCTCCCAGAGTGGAGGAGGTAAAATGTACAGAGAGGACAGAGATAAGAAAATGCATCTAGTATGGAAGAAAAGAGTTTCAAGTTTCTTTTCTTTGGGGACAGGGAGCAATGAATGTCAAGCCAACTCTTGAGATCCCAGGTTTGGCCGCATGTCCAAGAAGACTGACTCTGTCTACTCCCCACCCACAGCAGCGTGAGAAAGACACCAGGGATGTGACCTGGGGAGAGCTGGCTTGAGCCTGCGCTGGGACCTCACACTCATCTGCCCAAGGCAGGGCAGAGGGCAGAAGCTGTCTCAGGCTGGCGTGCCTGTGTTCCCGCCCCTCCCTGGGCGGAGAAGTGTGCCTGCCTGGGTGTGTGCCTGGGTGTGGCAGGGTGGTGGACTGTTTTCTCCTCGCTCTGAATCTGCTAGAAATGTTGCATGGAAACCTCATGCACACCCAGATGTGCAGGGCTGAGTTTGGAGGACTCGTATGCCAAGGCAGAACCTGACTGCCAACAACTAAGTGAAAAGCATGTGTTTGAGAAGCACCCTACTCACACTGTGACTGTCCGGGAGTACATGTATAGCTGTACCTTCCACGAGGAGGATTCCTTCACCTGCACCGTACACACAATGCGAGAGGGTTTGCTTCCCAGCTGGCAGCCACCTGCCTGGGTCAAGGTCATGACAAGGAAGCCTCACCTCCACTTCAGTCCCTCCCCCACCCTGCCATCTGGATGAATGGTTTCTCTTAATGCCTTTGCAGTGGCTAAAAGGGGGACACGGGCCAGACGCACCCACTGCAGAAGGTCTATGCCGTCATTTATGACACAGGAGAAGCACTTACTGTCCGTGGGACTCCTTCGGCTCCTGTTCTGTCATCTGGCAGAGGGGCGGGAACGCAGGGGCCACCATGGGTCAGCTGGGAAGTCAGAGCGTTACTCAGCGCTTGGCATTCGGGGCCAAATAGACGTCAGCTGTCGTAAAACAGGTATGAACATGGGTGTCCGCTTACAGTGTCCTTGTGTGACCAAGCCTGTTCTGAAATACAGATACAGAGTTAGAGTTGTCAGTCTTGTGATCCGAAAGCATGCAGGTGCTGGGAGATGTTGCCTCGGGCTGAGTGATTCAGGCGCGAGTCGCCCGTCGATCACAAGGTGAGCGGCCAGAGGAGGACGAGACTCCGCATAAAGCCAGCAAAACATTTCTGCTGAGGAAGGGAGCTGGCAGGATTACCCTGTGGCTGCCTAGGCCTCATGAAAATGACCCACGCATGGCCAGCTGCATTTCTTCTGGGGGAGCATCCTGGGTCCCAGGCATGGGAGCAGTGTCCCTAAAGAAGTCTTCAGAGTCTTTCCCCACGACATTCTCTGGTCAGCCAGGCCCTCTGACACCCCTTTTAGAAATGGCTCTCCAGGCGCTGGGTCCTGGCACCTTTAACATCCCTTCTTCACCCATCAAAGCTCAATTTCCTTCTCTTTCTTTTCTTTCCATAATGGAATTTAGTGAGTCATTGAGAAAGGGCAGATGTTGGCAAGGACAACATGTTTGTCTTCCTGGCGGACAGACAGAGCCAGCTTGGGAGGCCCAGGCTTCTAAACCACAGCTCGCATACCGCTCAAGGGGAAAGGAGATTCCTTCACACAGCACCTTTCTCTTTGGGGCCAGGTAACTTTGCCTGCTGCAGAGAAGGAGGTGAGGGAGGGTGGAAGTAAGGAAGAAAGAGGCAGTTCTTTTACTGCTGATTGTGTCTGTGTGCACGTGGACACGTATGCATGTACGCATGTACGACATGTACACAGACTGGGCCGTTGCCACCCATGGTGCTGCGCGAGGTCCGTTCTCCTCGGTCGGTCTTTCCTGTGATCCTGAAAGGATGGGGTCATGACCTCAGGAGATGGTGGTTCAGAGGAGTTAGAGACCTGCTGAAGTCGGCCGAGCAAAGTCAGGGCAGGGACATATCACCCCAAAACCAAGCCCTCGCCATCTCACTGAGACACCTCATCACCAACTTCAGGGGCTTTTTTATTCCTTAAGTGGAGAGAACTGAAAAATGGGCATTCTCTGGAGAAAGTTACAGAGTGATTGCACATGATTCTCATGGTTTCTCCTGAAAGAATTTCCCAAAGGAGGAGAGGAAGGTCTATCTAAACACACAGAAAGAGAACTTTAAGTCCGGTTCACTTCGTATGATAAGAGGTACGTTTGTGTATGTATTTAATATTTAAACACAGGGAATACAGTATTATTCCATATGGGAACCCCAATATCACCGCATTTGGAAAATGAAAAATAAATATGTTATCTCCTGTCATTAATCTGCTATGTTCAAAGGTATTAGGCTGACATTTAATCTGATAACAAATGAAACAGCCCGAAGAAACCTTTTAAACTCCCAATTTGCTTTTGTTTTTATTGTACTTTTTCTAACAAAATACTATCCCCCAATTGCGGTGTACTGAAACGTTTCAAAGTTTCATTTTGAGGACATGATTTTATCATGGACTATAAGTCATTCCTCACCCCTGTATCATTCAACACCGTTCTGTGCGTTCTGAGCAGACATTTCCATCTTTAAGGGACATTTAAACATCACGCAGGTCACACCTCTGCATGTATGTATGTGTGTGTGTGTACATATACTTTTCTTTTTTAAGAAGAAAAGCATCACCTTTCTAATCTGTAGTACAAAGCAAATTACGTAAGTGAAGTGAAGCCTCGTTTGTGTGTTTTGTTTGTTGTTCACCCAGCTTTGTTTGGGGGGAAAGGCAGAATAACTTACTTAGTTTGGGTACCAGCTGGGTGTCCCAAAACTGGTACTTGTGTTTGGCAGCCTCACTGATGCTCCTGGCGGGACCCTGGAACGCATAAAACAGCTCCGCTGCTCTCTGGATGCCCTGCGACTTCTGCACTGGAATGGCAGTGTCAGCGTAGGCAGCTAGTTACTAATGCAGCTAGTTGTTCACATAAGGAAGAAAGGAAAAGGAAACTGTTATCAGAGAAATGCGTAGATGGTCTTTCTCCATTGCTAGTGGGAGTGGGGTCTTTACTATATCTCGAGAAAAAGAAATTTTGAGACTCATACAGAAGAATGAATGATTTATTTATTAGATGTGGAATTACATCTCTCTGTTTCCAAAGTCCCATTTCCCTTAATCCAGCCCTGGAAAACATGCAGTAGGGGATTCAGTAGAGCTACAAGAAAGCCAGTGTCCAAAGTTTCCATTCCATGATGGAGCTGGGTCCACTTTAGCATTAGGCTAGTTGTAGTTTGTTAGTTGACTGTGTGTGGGGTCCACGTGGCTGTGGGCCATGGGGGTGAATGCAGGAGTGAGAGCCCCACAAGCCAGGAGTCAAGTGCAAGCAAGCCAGAGAGCTGAGAGCCAAGGGTAAGAGAGTTAACCCCTGTTTTTAGGAGATTAAATGATCTCCTATCTTCCTGAGCTTGTAGCGGCCACACTTACTCTGGCCAATGACCGGTTCCAAGTGTGACTAACAGTCAAGTGCCTTCCCTATGTCCCCCAGACTTTACTGGGTATGCATCTAGTCTCCTCTTGTCCAGTCCCCCGCCTCAGGATCTGCAGGGGATAGACTAGGGGAGTGCCAACTGCAGCTTCCTGGCAAAGCTACACAAATGACATGACTCTACTATTTGGTCTTCCCCTTGCTCTTTTTCTGTTAATTACTCAGTTCATGACAATGGTATCAGAACTAAATTGTTTTTGTTTTTTTGTACTGATTGAGAGAGAGAGAGAAACATCAGTGAGAGAGAACATAATCTAGCTGCTTCCTGCATGCCCCCCACAGGGGATTGGGCCCACAACCT
The DNA here is from genome assembly GCA_037176705.1 of Molossus alvarezi. Lineage (NCBI taxonomy): Eukaryota > Metazoa > Chordata > Mammalia > Chiroptera > Molossidae > Molossus > Molossus alvarezi. The sequence continues at coordinate 41,852 of JBAWUJ010000227.1, forward strand.
GGACATGTGCTCAGATCGGGAATGAAACCAGTGACCTCTTGGTGCATGGGTTGTGGCTCAACCGCTTAGCCACACTGGCCAGGCACAGAACTAAATCTTAATAAACTGGGAAGATGAAGTACAACACTCCATCTAGTATAATGGTAACCAGACACACTCACACACTCCAGGGAACTGCCTGCTAGGAGATTTAATCCTGGTAAAGGATAGAAAAACCAGCCGTGGACTGCTAAAGGCCTTGTACCAGAGGGAGGGGTGGAAATTACTCTGCTGGGCTCATGCTCAATGACAGTCAGGGTGACAAAACAGAGGGGCAGGGCCTAGCCTGGGAACAATCGAAAGGGTAATCAGATAGGATAAAGGGCATGAAACCTCAGCAAAATTTTCTGGGTGGAGGGCCCAACTCAGGACCAGGAAAAATTAGAAATTTGGGTTAGATCATTTGAATGGTTCTTTGTTCTTTACCTGAACCAAGAAGATCTATGGAGGATTAACAGGAGCCTAGGGGCAGCCCTCTAGAGCCTGCCCACCACTCAGGGGTGGAGAACATCTGAACCCCGGGCCTTAAAAGGCCCTCAAAATTAATACCAGCTAACATCACATGCCTCACCAAATTAGCCTTACCAAACTATAGCAAGCTAAAGTTTAAGCTGGTAATTTTGTAAGGCTGGTGAATTATGTTATAAACATCCAAATGGCCTTTGGCATTGAAAAGGTTCTCCACCCCTGCTCCTGAAGGGTGCATTAATCCCCCTTAACTCACAATAAAATCTTGCTGTCACGTTTGAACTTCTCCAAGAGTGTGCCTTTGAAATTCCTTTCTCATGACACAGCAAAAGAATCCATTACTTTTGCCAACAAATGCAGCATTTTGCAACAGCAGATACACACACATGGCGCGTGCGAGCGCACACACACACACAGACACACAGGCTATGAGGAAGCTGCCACTGACCCAAAAGCTGGAGCAGAGACAGACACATCTGCCTCAGAGACCGCAACACCAAAGAACAAACAGTCCTCCTCTAAACCTGGTCAGGACCTTGGGCTCATGTATGCCGATATATTAAAATATAAGCAATCACATTACGTTCAAGATAAACATAACTCTGTAGTTTTACTGGGGCTCTGAATATTAATTTTGTATCCTACTATTCTGCCAAATTCATTTGTGAGATCTAGGAGTTTTCTGGTGGAGTCTTTAGGGTTTTCTATGTACAGTATCATGACATCTGCAAATGCCAGTTTTACTTCCTCCTTTCCAATTTGGATCCCTTTTATTTTTTCTTCATGCCTGATTGCTGTGGCTAAGACTTCCAGTAATATGTTAAATAAGAGTGGTGAAAGCGAGCATCCCTGTCTTGTTCCTGTTCTTAAGGGAAACGTCTTTAGTTTCTGCCCATTGAGTATCATGTTGGCTTTAGGTCTGTCGTATATGGCTTTCATTGTGTTGAAATGTAATCCTTCTATTCCTACTTTGCTGAATTCTTATCAGAAATGGGTGCTGTCTTTTATCAAATGCTTTTTCTGCATCTATTGATATGATCATGTGGTTTTTATTCTTCAATTTATTTATGTGGTGTATCACATTTATGGATTTGCGAATATTGTACCAGCCTTGCATCCCTGGGATGAAGCCCACCTGGTCATGGTGATTAATTATTTGGATGCATTGCTGGATTCGATTTGCTAGTATTTTGTTCAGGATTTTGGCTTTTATGTTCATCAGGGATATTGGCCTGTAGTATTCTTTCTTTGTAGTGTCTTTTTCTGGTTTTGGAATTAGAATTATGCTGGCCTCATAGAACGTGTTTGGAAGTCTTCCTTCTTCTTGAATTTTTTGAAATAGTTTGAGGAGAATGGGTGTTAGTTCTTTTTTGAATGTTCGGTAAAACTCCCCCGTGAAACCATCTGGGCCTGGGCTTTTGTTTGCTGGGAGAGTCTTGATTACCTCTTCAATTTCCTTAGTTGTTATTGGTCTGTTCAAGTTTTGTATGTGTTCCCAGTCCAGTTTTGGGAGACTGTGTGTTTCTAGCAATTTGTCCATTTTGCTTAGATACTTAAATTCGTTGCAAATAAACAAAATCAGAAATAAAAGAGAAGTAACAACTGATACAACAGAAATACAAATGATTGTTAGAAAATACTATGAACAATTATCAGAAATGAATGCTGGATTTTGTCAAATGCTTTTTCTGCATCTATTGATATGATCATGTAATTTGTATCACTTTGTTTATGTGATGTATCACATTTAGTGATTTGCAAATATTGTACTAACCTCGAATCTCTGTAATAAATCCGACTTGATCATGGTGTATAATATTTTTTATGTATTGCTGAATCCAGTTGGCTAACACTTTGTGAGGATTTTAGCATCTATGTTCATCAGGGATACTGGCCGATAATTTTCTTTCTTCATAGTGTCTTTATCTGGCTTTGAAATTAGAATAATAGTGGCCTTGTAAAAGAACTTGGATGTCTTCCCTCCTCTTCAAATTTTTTGGAATAGTTTGAGAAGGATAGGTGTTAGTTCAGGATAGGTGTTAGTTCTTCGTTGAATGTTTGGTACAATTCACCTATGCAGCCATCTGGTCCAGGACTTTTGTTTGCTGGAATTACTTTGATTAAGACTCCAATTTCATTAGTTGTAATTGGTCTATTCAGGTTTTCTGATTCTTTCTGGTTCAGTTTTGAAAGTCAATATATTTCTAGGAATTTACCCATCTCCCCAAGTTGTCCAATTTCTTTACATATAGTTGTTCATAGTATTTTAAAATCCTTTGTATTTTTGTGCTGTTAGTTGTTACTTCCCCTTCATTTCTGATTTTATTTATTTGGGTCCTCTCTCTTTTTCTCTTGATAAGTCTGGTTTTATCAACCTTGTTTATCTTTTCAAGGAACCAGCTCTTGGTTGCATTGATCTTTTGTATTTCTTTTTAAGTCTCTGGGTCATTTATATTTTACTTGGATATTTATTATTGCCTTCATTCTACTTACTCTGGGCTTTTTTTTTTTTTTTTTTTTTTTGGTCCCCCCCCCCCCCAATTCCTTTAGGTGTAGAGTTAGATTGTTTATTTGAGATTTTTCTTGGTTCTTGAGGCAGGTCTGTAATGCTATGTATGAACTTTCCTTTTAGGAAGAATGGTTTTGCTGTGTCCCAAAGATTTCGGGTTGTGTTCATGTTCATTTGTTTCCAGGTAATTTTTGATCTCTTCATTGTTCTCATTGTTAACCCATCCATTGTTTAACAACACGCTATTTAGCCTCCATGCGTTTGAATGATTTAGAACAAACAATGGTGCAAACACAGTCTCTTCAATAAATGGTGTTGGGAAAATTGGACAGTAAATGCCGAAAAAAAAAAAAGAAACAAGGCCACCAGCTTACACAAGAATAAACTCAAAATGGATAAATGACTTAAATGAAAATTACAAAACCATAACAATTCAAGAAGAAAACATAGGCAGTAAAATCTCTGACATCTGTTAGAGCAATCTCAGACATCTCTTGCCTGTATGTCTCCTAGGGCAAGGAAAATAAAGGAAAAAATAAACAAATGGGACGACATCAAAATTAAATAGTTTCTGCACAGCAAAAGAAACCGTCAGCAAAATGAAAAGAAAACCAACTGTATGGGAGAATATATTCAGCAATGATACACTTGATAAGGGGTTAACTTCCATAATATATAAAGAAATTGAACAAGACAACACCAGGAAGACAAATAATTCAATTACAGAAGGGCAAAGGGCCCTGGCCAGTGTGGCTTAGTTGGCTGAGCATCACCCCATGCATCATAAGGTCACCAATTCAGTTCATGATCAGGAACATACACAGGTAGGGGGGAATCCGCAGCTGGGAGGGAGGGTATGGGAGGCAAATGGTTGATGTTTGTCTTTCATATCAATGTTTCTCTCTCTCTCTCCCCTTTCACTCTTCCTCTCTAATGTCAATGAAAACATATTTCAAAAACAAAATGGGCAGAAGGACCTGAATAGACATTTCTTCTAAGAGGACATACAGATGGCCAATGACCACATGAAAAAATGCTCAACGGCACTAATCATTAGAGAGATGCAAATTAAAACCACAGTGAGATATCACCTCATAGCTGTCAGAATCACTATCACCAATAAATCAACAAACAACAAGTGCTGGAGAAGATGTGGAGAAAAGGGAACCCTTAGGTACTGTTGGTGGGAATGCAGGCTAATCCAACCACTGTGGAAAACAGTTTGTAGTTTCCTCAGAACATTAAAAATGGAACCGCCACCCTGGCCGGTTTGGATCAGCGGTTAGAGCATTGGCCTGTGGTCCAGAGAGACCCAGGTTTGGCACCCGCTAAGGGCGCATACCTCAGTTGCAGTTTGTCCCCAGCCCTGGTTGGGTTGTGCAGGAGGCAGCCACTCGATGTGTCCCTTTCAGTTCGATGTTTCTCTCTCTCTCTGTCTCTCTCTCTCCCCTTCCCACTCTATCTGAACAAACAATGGAAAAATGTCCTCAGGCGAGTATTTAACAAAAAGAAAAATGGAACTGCCTTTTGATGCAGTGATCCCACATCTGGGAATATATCCTAAGAATCCCGAAACACCTATTGAAAAGAAGACTATATGCATCCCTATGTTCAGCATTATTTACTGTAGCTATGGTTTGGAAATAGCCCAACTGCCCATCAATAGATGAGTGGATAAAAGAGCTGTGGTACATATACACAATGCAATACAATGAGGCCATAAAAAAAGAAGAAACTGGGTTACCAATGAGATCAAGTAAGAAATAAAAAAACTTCCTCAAAACTAATGAAAATAAACACACAACACAAAATCTAGGGAAAATGGGGATGATGGCAGCAGGCAGCACCACAGGGAGGGTGAGTGTGTGAGAAAGTGTGAATGGATGCGAAGGTGGACGACCAAACACCTGCACTGCAGAGACGTGGAGCAGAAAGTTCCTGTGCTGTGGATGGGAGCAGCCGGCTACCCCCATAAGAGGGTCTTCGGGGCCCTTATCCCTGCGCTGTGGGGAGGTCTCACCATTTCGGAAGATCCTGGGTCTTCCCTGGGATAAGGCAGGGGAAGTGGCTAGGGCCCAGCAACCTGAGCCACCAGGGCACGTGGCTCCATCGGACCAGTGTACACT
>JBAWUJ010000228.1:0-46400 GCA_037176705.1 Molossus alvarezi
CATACCACCCTGAACGCGCCCGATCTCGTGGGATCTGGGAAGCTAAGCAGGGTCCGGCCCGGTTAGTACTTGGATGGGAGACCGCCTGGGAATACCGGGTGCCGCAGGCTTTGGCCGCTCCTTTTTGGTCCCCCCACAGCCAGCCAGCTGCGCACCTGCCGCGCTTCGGGCCGAGGGCCACGCAGCCCACGCACGCACGCGCCCCAGCCCACGCCGGGGGCCGAGCGAGGGAATCTGGGGCCCAGAGGGGATCCCCCCACGCCCCAGCAGCACACCAGCAGGCCGCCGCGCAAGGCGCCGCAACTCGCGGGCGCCCGCGCCCGCCGGTGGGGCAGCGCAGCCCCGTGGGGCGGACCCACGGCCCCCCAGGCGCAGACCTTGTGGCCCCTGGGCTGCGCATGCGCGGCCTGCCGAGCTCCGCGGTGAGGACCTGGTTCGAGGCTGGGCGGGACGGACCGCGCGCCTGGGTCCCCGAGAGCTGAGAGGGGCCGGTCCGCGCTCCGCCTGGCGGCCGGGGGGGCTGCCCGGGGGGCTGCCAGCCCAGGCGCTGGACCCTTAGGGCGCCTGGAGGCGGCCGCCAACGTCTCCGGCCATACCACCCTGAACGCGCCCGATCTCGTGGGATCTGGGAAGCTAAGCAGGGTCGGGCCCGGTTAGTACTTGGATGGGAGACCGCCTGGGAATACCGGGTGCCGCAGGCTTTGGCCGCTCCTTTTTGGTCCCCCCACAGCCAGCCAGCTGCGCACCTGCCGCGCTTCGGGCCGAGGGCCACGCAGCCCACGCACGCACGCGCCCCAGCCCACGCCGGGGGCCGAGCGAGGGAATCTGGGGCCCAGAGGGGATCCCCCCACGCCCCAGCAGCACACCAGCAGGCCGCCGCGCAAGGCGCCGCAACTCGCGGGCGCCCGCGCCCGCCGGTGGGGCAGCGCAGCCCCGTGGGGCGGACCCACGGCCCCCCAGGCGCAGACCTTGTGGCCCCTGGGCTGCGCATGCGCGGCCTGCCGAGCTCCGCGGTGAGGACCTGGTTCGAGGCTGGGCGGGACGGACCGCGCGCCTGGGTCCCCGAGAGCTGAGAGGGGCCGGTCCGCGCTCCGCCTGGCGGCCGGGGGGGCTGCCCGGGGGGCTGCCAGCCCAGGCGCTGGACCCTTAGGGCGCCTGGAGGCGGCCGCCAACGTCTCCGGCCATACCACCCTGAACGCGCCCGATCTCGTGGGATCTGGGAAGCTAAGCAGGGTCGGGCCCGGTTAGTACTTGGATGGGAGACCGCCTGGGAATACCGGGTGCCGCAGGCTTTGGCCGCTCCTTTTTGGTCCCCCCACAGCCAGCCAGCTGCGCACCTGCCGCGCTTCGGGCCGAGGACCACGCAGCCCACGCACGCACGCGCCCCAGCCCACGCCGGGGGCCGAGCGAGGGAATCTGGGGCCCAGAGGGGATCCCCCCACGCCCCAGCAGCACACCAGCAGGCCGCCGCGCAAGGCGCCGCAACTCGCGGGCGCCCGCGCCCGCCGGTGGGGCAGCGCAGCCCCGTGGGGCGGACCCACGGCCCCCCAGGCGCAGACCTTGTGGCCCCTGGGCTGCGCATGCGCGGCCTGCCGAGCTCCGCGGTGAGGACCTGGTTCGAGGCTGGGCGGGACGGACCGCGCGCCTGGGTCCCCGAGAGCTGAGAGGGGCCGGTCCGCGCTCCGCCTGGCGGCCGGGGGGGCTGCCCGGGGGGCTGCCAGCCCAGGCGCTGGACCCTTAGGGCGCCTGGAGGCGGCCGCCAACGTCTCCGGCCATACCACCCTGAACGCGCCCGATCTCGTGGGATCTGGGAAGCTAAGCAGGGTCGGGCCCGGTTAGTACTTGGATGGGAGACCGCCTGGGAATACCGGGTGCCGCAGGCTTTGGCCGCTCCTTTTTGGTCCCCCCACAGCCAGCCAGCTGCGCACCTGCCGCGCTTCGGGCCGAGGGCCACGCAGCCCACGCACGCACGCGCCCCAGCCCACGCCGGGGGCCGAGCGAGGGAATCTGGGGCCCAGAGGGGATCCCCCCACGCCCCAGCAGCACACCAGCAGGCCGCCGCGCAAGGCGCCGCAACTCGCGGGCGCCCGCGCCCGCCGGTGGGGCAGCGCAGCCCCGTGGGGCGGACCCACGGCCCCCCAGGCGCAGACCTTGTGGCCCCTGGGCTGCGCATGCGCGGCCTGCCGAGCTCCGCGGTGAGGACCTGGTTCGAGGCTGGGCGGGACGGACCGCGCGCCTGGGTCCCCGAGAGCTGAGAGGGGCCGGTCCGCGCTCCGCCTGGCGGCCGGGGGGGCTGCCCGGGGGGCTGCCAGCCCAGGCGCTGGACCCTTAGGGCGCCTGGAGGCGGCCGCCAACGTCTCCGGCCATACCACCCTGAACGCGCCCGATCTCCTGGGATCTGGGAAGCTAAGCAGGGTCGGGCCCGGTTAGTACTTGGATGGGAGACCGCCTGGGAATACCGGGTGCCGCAGGCTTTGGCCGCTCCTTTTTGGTCCCCCCACAGCCAGCCAGCTGCGCACCTGCCGCGCTTCGGGCCGAGGACCACGCAGCCCACGCACGCACGCGCCCCAGCCCACGCCGGGGGCCGAGCGAGGGAATCTGGGGCCCAGAGGGGATCCCCCCACGCCCCAGCAGCACACCAGCAGGCCGCCGCGCAAGGCGCCGCAACTCGCGGGCGCCCGCGCCCGCCGGTGGGGCAGCGCAGCCCCGTGGGGCGGACCCACGGCCCCCCAGGCGCAGACCTTGTGGCCCCTGGACTGCGCATGCGCGGCCTGCCGAGCTCCGCGGTGAGGACCTGGTTCGAGGCTGGGCGGGACGGACCGCGCGCCTGGGTCCCCGAGAGCTGAGAGGGGCCGGTCCGCGCTCCGCCTGGCGGCCGGGGGGGCTGCCCGGGGGGCTGCCAGCCCAGGCGCTGGACCCTTAGGGCGCCTGGAGGCGGCCGCCAACGTCTCCGGCCATACCACCCTGAACGCGCCCGATCTCGTGGGATCTGGGAAGCTAAGCAGGGTCGGGCCCGGTTAGTACTTGGATGGGAGACCGCCTGGGAATACCGGGTGCCGCAGGCTTTGGCCGCTCCTTTTTGGTCCCCCCACAGCCAGCCAGCTGCGCACCTGCCGCGCTTCGGGCCGAGGGCCACGCAGCCCACGCACGCACGCGCCCCAGCCCACGCCGGGGGCCGAGCGAGGGAATCTGGGGCCCAGAGGGGATCCCCCCACGCCCCAGCAGCACACCAGCAGGCCGCCGCGCAAGGCGCCGCAACTCGCGGGCGCCCGCGCCCGCCGGTGGGGCAGCGCAGCCCCGTGGGGCGGACCCACGGCCCCCCAGGCGCAGACCTTGTGGCCCCTGGGCTGCGCATGCGCGGCCTGCCGAGCTCCGCGGTGAGGACCTGGTTCGAGGCTGGGCGGGACGGACCGCGCGCCTGGGTCCCCGAGAGCTGAGAGGGGCCGGTCCGCGCTCCGCCTGGCGGCCGGGGGGGCTGCCCGGGGGGCTGCCAGCCCAGGCGCTGGACCCTTAGGGCGCCTGGAGGCGGCCGCCAACGTCTCCGGCCATACCACCCTGAACGCGCCCGATCTCGTGGGATCTGGGAAGCTAAGCAGGGTCGGGCCCGGTTAGTACTTGGATGGGAGACCGCCTGGGAATACCGGGTGCCGCAGGCTTTGGCCGCTCCTTTTTGGTCCCCCCACAGCCAGCCAGCTGCGCACCTGCCGCGCTTCGGGCCGAGGACCACGCAGCCCACGCACGCACGCGCCCCAGCCCACGCCGGGGGCCGAGCGAGGGAATCTGGGGCCCAGAGGGGATCCCCCCACGCCCCAGCAGCACACCAGCAGGCCGCCGCGCAAGGCGCCGCAACTCGCGGGCGCCCGCGCCCGCCGGTGGGGCAGCGCAGCCCCGTGGGGCGGACCCACGGCCCCCCAGGCGCAGACCTTGTGGCCCCTGGGCTGCGCATGCGCGGCCTGCCGAGCTCCGCGGTGAGGACCTGGTTCGAGGCTGGGCGGGACGGACCGCGCGCCTGGGTCCCCGAGAGCTGAGAGGGGCCGGTCCGCGCTCCGCCTGGCGGCCGGGGGGGCTGCCCGGGGGGCTGCCAGCCCAGGCGCTGGACCCTTAGGGCGCCTGGAGGCGGCCGCCAACGTCTCCGGCCATACCACCCTGAACGCGCCCGATCTCGTGGGATCTGGGAAGCTAAGCAGGGTCGGGCCCGGTTAGTACTTGGATGGGAGACCGCCTGGGAATACCGGGTGCCGCAGGCTTTGGCCGCTCCTTTTTGGTCCCCCCACAGCCAGCCAGCTGCGCACCTGCCGCGCTTCGGGCCGAGGGCCACGCAGCCCACGCACGCACGCGCCCCAGCCCACGCCGGGGGCCGAGCGAGGGAATCTGGGGCCCAGAGGGGATCCCCCCACGCCCCAGCAGCACACCAGCAGGCCGCCGCGCAAGGCGCCGCAACTCGCGGGCGCCCGCGCCCGCCGGTGGGGCAGCGCAGCCCCGTGGGGCGGACCCACGGCCCCCCAGGCGCAGACCTTGTGGCCCCTGGACTGCGCATGCGCGGCCTGCCGAGCTCCGCGGTGAGGACCTGGTTCGAGGCTGGGCGGGACGGACCGCGCGCCTGGGTCCCCGAGAGCTGAGAGGGGCCGGTCCGCGCTCCGCCTGGCGGCCGGGGGGGCTGCCCGGGGGGCTGCCAGCCCAGGCGCTGGACCCTTAGGGCGCCTGGAGGCGGCCGCCAACGTCTCCGGCCATACCACCCTGAACGCGCCCGATCTCGTGGGATCTGGGAAGCTAAGCAGGGTCGGGCCCGGTTAGTACTTGGATGGGAGACCGCCTGGGAATACCGGGTGCCGCAGGCTTTGGCCGCTCCTTTTTGGTCCCCCCACAGCCAGCCAGCTGCGCACCTGCCGCGCTTCGGGCCGAGGGCCACGCAGCCCACGCACGCACGCGCCCCAGCCCACGCCGGGGGCCGAGCGAGGGAATCTGGGGCCCAGAGGGGATCCCCCCACGCCCCAGCAGCACACCAGCAGGCCGCCGCGCAAGGCGCCGCAACTCGCGGGCGCCCGCGCCCGCCGGTGGGGCAGCGCAGCCCCGTGGGGCGGACCCACGGCCCCCCAGGCGCAGACCTTGTGGCCCCTGGACTGCGCATGCGCGGCCTGCCGAGCTCCGCGGTGAGGACCTGGTTCGAGGCTGGGCGGGACGGACCGCGCGCCTGGGTCCCCGAGAGCTGAGAGGGGCCGGTCCGCGCTCCGCCTGGCGGCCGGGGGGGCTGCCCGGGGGGCTGCCAGCCCAGGCGCTGGACCCTTAGGGCGCCTGGAGGCGGCCGCCAACGTCTCCGGCCATACCACCCTGAACGCGCCCGATCTCGTGGGATCTGGGAAGCTAAGCAGGGTCGGGCCCGGTTAGTACTTGGATGGGAGACCGCCTGGGAATACCGGGTGCCGCAGGCTTTGGCCGCTCCTTTTTGGTCCCCCCACAGCCAGCCAGCTGCGCACCTGCCGCGCTTCGGGCCGAGGGCCACGCAGCCCACGCACGCACGCGCCCCAGCCCACGCCGGGGGCCGAGCGAGGGAATCTGGGGCCCAGAGGGGATCCCCCCACGCCCCAGCAGCACACCAGCAGGCCGCCGCGCAAGGCGCCGCAACTCGCGGGCGCCCGCGCCCGCCGGTGGGGCAGCGCAGCCCCGTGGGGCGGACCCACGGCCCCCCAGGCGCAGACCTTGTGGCCCCTGGACTGCGCATGCGCGGCCTGCCGAGCTCCGCGGTGAGGACCTGGTTCGAGGCTGGGCGGGACGGACCGCGCGCCTGGGTCCCCGAGAGCTGAGAGGGGCCGGTCCGCGCTCCGCCTGGCGGCCGGGGGGGCTGCCCGGGGGGCTGCCAGCCCAGGCGCTGGACCCTTAGGGCGCCTGGAGGCGGCCGCCAACGTCTCCGGCCATACCACCCTGAACGCGCCCGATCTCGTGGGATCTGGGAAGCTAAGCAGGGTCCGGCCCGGTTAGTACTTGGATGGGAGACCGCCTGGGAATACCGGGTGCCGCAGGCTTTGGCCGCTCCTTTTTGGTCCCCCCACAGCCAGCCAGCTGCGCACCTGCCGCGCTTCGGGCCGAGGGCCACGCAGCCCACGCACGCACGCGCCCCAGCCCACGCCGGGGGCCGAGCGAGGGAATCTGGGGCCCAGAGGGGATCCCCCCACGCCCCAGCAGCACACCAGCAGGCCGCCGCGCAAGGCGCCGCAACTCGCGGGCGCCCGCGCCCGCCGGTGGGGCAGCGCAGCCCCGTGGGGCGGACCCACGGCCCCCCAGGCGCAGACCTTGTGGCCCCTGGACTGCGCATGCGCGGCCTGCCGAGCTCCGCGGTGAGGACCTGGTTCGAGGCTGGGCGGGACGGACCGCGCGCCTGGGTCCCCGAGAGCTGAGAGGGGCCGGTCCGCGCTCCGCCTGGCGGCCGGGGGGGCTGCCCGGGGGGCTGCCAGCCCAGGCGCTGGACCCTTAGGGCGCCTGGAGGCGGCCGCCAACGTCTCCGGCCATACCACCCTGAACGCGCCCGATCTCGTGGGATCTGGGAAGCTAAGCAGGGTCGGGCCCGGTTAGTACTTGGATGGGAGACCGCCTGGGAATACCGGGTGCCGCAGGCTTTGGCCGCTCCTTTTTGGTCCCCCCACAGCCAGCCAGCTGCGCACCTGCCGCGCTTCGGGCCGAGGGCCACGCAGCCCACGCACGCACGCGCCCCAGCCCACGCCGGGGGCCGAGCGAGGGAATCTGGGGCCCAGAGGGGATCCCCCCACGCCCCAGCAGCACACCAGCAGGCCGCCGCGCAAGGCGCCGCAACTCGCGGGCGCCCGCGCCCGCCGGTGGGGCAGCGCAGCCCCGTGGGGCGGACCCACGGCCCCCCAGGCGCAGACCTTGTGGCCCCTGGACTGCGCATGCGCGGCCTGCCGAGCTCCGCGGTGAGGACCTGGTTCGAGGCTGGGCGGGACGGACCGCGCGCCTGGGTCCCCGAGAGCTGAGAGGGGCCGGTCCGCGCTCCGCCTGGCGGCCGGGGGGGCTGCCCGGGGGGCTGCCAGCCCAGGCGCTGGACCCTTAGGGCGCCTGGAGGCGGCCGCCAACGTCTCCGGCCATACCACCCTGAACGCGCCCGATCTCGTGGGATCTGGGAAGCTAAGCAGGGTCCGGCCCGGTTAGTACTTGGATGGGAGACCGCCTGGGAATACCGGGTGCCGCAGGCTTTGGCCGCTCCTTTTTGGTCCCCCCACAGCCAGCCAGCTGCGCACCTGCCGCGCTTCGGGCCGAGGGCCACGCAGCCCACGCACGCACGCGCCCCAGCCCACGCCGGGGGCCGAGCGAGGGAATCTGGGGCCCAGAGGGGATCCCCCCACGCCCCAGCAGCACACCAGCAGGCCGCCGCGCAAGGCGCCGCAACTCGCGGGCGCCCGCGCCCGCCGGTGGGGCAGCGCAGCCCCGTGGGGCGGACCCACGGCCCCCCAGGCGCAGACCTTGTGGCCCCTGGGCTGCGCATGCGCGGCCTGCCGAGCTCCGCGGTGAGGACCTGGTTCGAGGCTGGGCGGGACGGACCGCGCGCCTGGGTCCCCGAGAGCTGAGAGGGGCCGGTCCGCGCTCCGCCTGGCGGCCGGGGGGGCTGCCCGGGGGGCTGCCAGCCCAGGCGCTGGACCCTTAGGGCGCCTGGAGGCGGCCGCCAACGTCTCCGGCCATACCACCCTGAACGCGCCCGATCTCCTGGGATCTGGGAAGCTAAGCAGGGTCGGGCCCGGTTAGTACTTGGATGGGAGACCGCCTGGGAATACCGGGTGCCGCAGGCTTTGGCCGCTCCTTTTTGGTCCCCCCACAGCCAGCCAGCTGCGCACCTGCCGCGCTTCGGGCCGAGGACCACGCAGCCCACGCACGCACGCGCCCCAGCCCACGCCGGGGGCCGAGCGAGGGAATCTGGGGCCCAGAGGGGATCCCCCCACGCCCCAGCAGCACACCAGCAGGCCGCCGCGCAAGGCGCCGCAACTCGCGGGCGCCCGCGCCCGCCGGTGGGGCAGCGCAGCCCCGTGGGGCGGACCCACGGCCCCCCAGGCGCAGACCTTGTGGCCCCTGGACTGCGCATGCGCGGCCTGCCGAGCTCCGCGGTGAGGACCTGGTTCGAGGCTGGGCGGGACGGACCGCGCGCCTGGGTCCCCGAGAGCTGAGAGGGGCCGGTCCGCGCTCCGCCTGGCGGCCGGGGGGGCTGCCCGGGGGGCTGCCAGCCCAGGCGCTGGACCCTTAGGGCGCCTGGAGGCGGCCGCCAACGTCTCCGGCCATACCACCCTGAACGCGCCCGATCTCGTGGGATCTGGGAAGCTAAGCAGGGTCCGGCCCGGTTAGTACTTGGATGGGAGACCGCCTGGGAATACCGGGTGCCGCAGGCTTTGGCCGCTCCTTTTTGGTCCCCCCACAGCCAGCCAGCTGCGCACCTGCCGCGCTTCGGGCCGAGGGCCACGCAGCCCACGCACGCACGCGCCCCAGCCCACGCCGGGGGCCGAGCGAGGGAATCTGGGGCCCAGAGGGGATCCCCCCACGCCCCAGCAGCACACCAGCAGGCCGCCGCGCAAGGCGCCGCAACTCGCGGGCGCCCGCGCCCGCCGGTGGGGCAGCGCAGCCCCGTGGGGCGGACCCACGGCCCCCCAGGCGCAGACCTTGTGGCCCCTGGACTGCGCATGCGCGGCCTGCCGAGCTCCGCGGTGAGGACCTGGTTCGAGGCTGGGCGGGACGGACCGCGCGCCTGGGTCCCCGAGAGCTGAGAGGGGCCGGTCCGCGCTCCGCCTGGCGGCCGGGGGGGCTGCCCGGGGGGCTGCCAGCCCAGGCGCTGGACCCTTAGGGCGCCTGGAGGCGGCCGCCAACGTCTCCGGCCATACCACCCTGAACGCGCCCGATCTCCTGGGATCTGGGAAGCTAAGCAGGGTCGGGCCCGGTTAGTACTTGGATGGGAGACCGCCTGGGAATACCGGGTGCCGCAGGCTTTGGCCGCTCCTTTTTGGTCCCCCCACAGCCAGCCAGCTGCGCACCTGCCGCGCTTCGGGCCGAGGACCACGCAGCCCACGCACGCACGCGCCCCAGCCCACGCCGGGGGCCGAGCGAGGGAATCTGGGGCCCAGAGGGGATCCCCCCACGCCCCAGCAGCACACCAGCAGGCCGCCGCGCAAGGCGCCGCAACTCGCGGGCGCCCGCGCCCGCCGGTGGGGCAGCGCAGCCCCGTGGGGCGGACCCACGGCCCCCCAGGCGCAGACCTTGTGGCCCCTGGACTGCGCATGCGCGGCCTGCCGAGCTCCGCGGTGAGGACCTGGTTCGAGGCTGGGCGGGACGGACCGCGCGCCTGGGTCCCCGAGAGCTGAGAGGGGCCGGTCCGCGCTCCGCCTGGCGGCCGGGGGGGCTGCCCGGGGGGCTGCCAGCCCAGGCGCTGGACCCTTAGGGCGCCTGGAGGCGGCCGCCAACGTCTCCGGCCATACCACCCTGAACGCGCCCGATCTCGTGGGATCTGGGAAGCTAAGCAGGGTCCGGCCCGGTTAGTACTTGGATGGGAGACCGCCTGGGAATACCGGGTGCCGCAGGCTTTGGCCGCTCCTTTTTGGTCCCCCCACAGCCAGCCAGCTGCGCACCTGCCGCGCTTCGGGCCGAGGGCCACGCAGCCCACGCACGCACGCGCCCCAGCCCACGCCGGGGGCCGAGCGAGGGAATCTGGGGCCCAGAGGGGATCCCCCCACGCCCCAGCAGCACACCAGCAGGCCGCCGCGCAAGGCGCCGCAACTCGCGGGCGCCCGCGCCCGCCGGTGGGGCAGCGCAGCCCCGTGGGGCGGACCCACGGCCCCCCAGGCGCAGACCTTGTGGCCCCTGGACTGCGCATGCGCGGCCTGCCGAGCTCCGCGGTGAGGACCTGGTTCGAGGCTGGGCGGGACGGACCGCGCGCCTGGGTCCCCGAGAGCTGAGAGGGGCCGGTCCGCGCTCCGCCTGGCGGCCGGGGGGGCTGCCCGGGGGGCTGCCAGCCCAGGCGCTGGACCCTTAGGGCGCCTGGAGGCGGCCGCCAACGTCTCCGGCCATACCACCCTGAACGCGCCCGATCTCGTGGGATCTGGGAAGCTAAGCAGGGTCGGGCCCGGTTAGTACTTGGATGGGAGACCGCCTGGGAATACCGGGTGCCGCAGGCTTTGGCCGCTCCTTTTTGGTCCCCCCACAGCCAGCCAGCTGCGCACCTGCCGCGCTTCGGGCCGAGGGCCACGCAGCCCACGCACGCACGCGCCCCAGCCCACGCCGGGGGCCGAGCGAGGGAATCTGGGGCCCAGAGGGGATCCCCCCACGCCCCAGCAGCACACCAGCAGGCCGCCGCGCAAGGCGCCGCAACTCGCGGGCGCCCGCGCCCGCCGGTGGGGCAGCGCAGCCCCGTGGGGCGGACCCACGGCCCCCCAGGCGCAGACCTTGTGGCCCCTGGACTGCGCATGCGCGGCCTGCCGAGCTCCGCGGTGAGGACCTGGTTCGAGGCTGGGCGGGACGGACCGCGCGCCTGGGTCCCCGAGAGCTGAGAGGGGCCGGTCCGCGCTCCGCCTGGCGGCCGGGGGGGCTGCCCGGGGGGCTGCCAGCCCAGGCGCTGGACCCTTAGGGCGCCTGGAGGCGGCCGCCAACGTCTCCGGCCATACCACCCTGAACGCGCCCGATCTCGTGGGATCTGGGAAGCTAAGCAGGGTCGGGCCCGGTTAGTACTTGGATGGGAGACCGCCTGGGAATACCGGGTGCCGCAGGCTTTGGCCGCTCCTTTTTGGTCCCCCCACAGCCAGCCAGCTGCGCACCTGCCGCGCTTCGGGCCGAGGGCCACGCAGCCCACGCACGCACGCGCCCCAGCCCACGCCGGGGGCCGAGCGAGGGAATCTGGGGCCCAGAGGGGATCCCCCCACGCCCCAGCAGCACACCAGCAGGCCGCCGCGCAAGGCGCCGCAACTCGCGGGCGCCCGCGCCCGCCGGTGGGGCAGCGCAGCCCCGTGGGGCGGACCCACGGCCCCCCAGGCGCAGACCTTGTGGCCCCTGGGCTGCGCATGCGCGGCCTGCCGAGCTCCGCGGTGAGGACCTGGTTCGAGGCTGGGCGGGACGGACCGCGCGCCTGGGTCCCCGAGAGCTGAGAGGGGCCGGTCCGCGCTCCGCCTGGCGGCCGGGGGGGCTGCCCGGGGGGCTGCCAGCCCAGGCGCTGGACCCTTAGGGCGCCTGGAGGCGGCCGCCAACGTCTCCGGCCATACCACCCTGAACGCGCCCGATCTCGTGGGATCTGGGAAGCTAAGCAGGGTCGGGCCCGGTTAGTACTTGGATGGGAGACCGCCTGGGAATACCGGGTGCCGCAGGCTTTGGCCGCTCCTTTTTGGTCCCCCCACAGCCAGCCAGCTGCGCACCTGCCGCGCTTCGGGCCGAGGACCACGCAGCCCACGCACGCACGCGCCCCAGCCCACGCCGGGGGCCGAGCGAGGGAATCTGGGGCCCAGAGGGGATCCCCCCACGCCCCAGCAGCACACCAGCAGGCCGCCGCGCAAGGCGCCGCAACTCGCGGGCGCCCGCGCCCGCCGGTGGGGCAGCGCAGCCCCGTGGGGCGGACCCACGGCCCCCCAGGCGCAGACCTTGTGGCCCCTGGACTGCGCATGCGCGGCCTGCCGAGCTCCGCGGTGAGGACCTGGTTCGAGGCTGGGCGGGACGGACCGCGCGCCTGGGTCCCCGAGAGCTGAGAGGGGCCGGTCCGCGCTCCGCCTGGCGGCCGGGGGGGCTGCCCGGGGGGCTGCCAGCCCAGGCGCTGGACCCTTAGGGCGCCTGGAGGCGGCCGCCAACGTCTCCGGCCATACCACCCTGAACGCGCCCGATCTCGTGGGATCTGGGAAGCTAAGCAGGGTCGGGCCCGGTTAGTACTTGGATGGGAGACCGCCTGGGAATACCGGGTGCCGCAGGCTTTGGCCGCTCCTTTTTGGTCCCCCCACAGCCAGCCAGCTGCGCACCTGCCGCGCTTCGGGCCGAGGGCCACGCAGCCCACGCACGCACGCGCCCCAGCCCACGCCGGGGGCCGAGCGAGGGAATCTGGGGCCCAGAGGGGATCCCCCCACGCCCCAGCAGCACACCAGCAGGCCGCCGCGCAAGGCGCCGCAACTCGCGGGCGCCCGCGCCCGCCGGTGGGGCAGCGCAGCCCCGTGGGGCGGACCCACGGCCCCCCAGGCGCAGACCTTGTGGCCCCTGGACTGCGCATGCGCGGCCTGCCGAGCTCCGCGGTGAGGACCTGGTTCGAGGCTGGGCGGGACGGACCGCGCGCCTGGGTCCCCGAGAGCTGAGAGGGGCCGGTCCGCGCTCCGCCTGGCGGCCGGGGGGGCTGCCCGGGGGGCTGCCAGCCCAGGCGCTGGACCCTTAGGGCGCCTGGAGGCGGCCGCCAACGTCTCCGGCCATACCACCCTGAACGCGCCCGATCTCGTGGGATCTGGGAAGCTAAGCAGGGTCGGGCCCGGTTAGTACTTGGATGGGAGACCGCCTGGGAATACCGGGTGCCGCAGGCTTTGGCCGCTCCTTTTTGGTCCCCCCACAGCCAGCCAGCTGCGCACCTGCCGCGCTTCGGGCCGAGGGCCACGCAGCCCACGCACGCACGCGCCCCAGCCCACGCCGGGGGCCGAGCGAGGGAATCTGGGGCCCAGAGGGGATCCCCCCACGCCCCAGCAGCACACCAGCAGGCCGCCGCGCAAGGCGCCGCAACTCGCGGGCGCCCGCGCCCGCCGGTGGGGCAGCGCAGCCCCGTGGGGCGGACCCACGGCCCCCCAGGCGCAGACCTTGTGGCCCCTGGACTGCGCATGCGCGGCCTGCCGAGCTCCGCGGTGAGGACCTGGTTCGAGGCTGGGCGGGACGGACCGCGCGCCTGGGTCCCCGAGAGCTGAGAGGGGCCGGTCCGCGCTCCGCCTGGCGGCCGGGGGGGCTGCCCGGGGGGCTGCCAGCCCAGGCGCTGGACCCTTAGGGCGCCTGGAGGCGGCCGCCAACGTCTCCGGCCATACCACCCTGAACGCGCCCGATCTCGTGGGATCTGGGAAGCTAAGCAGGGTCCGGCCCGGTTAGTACTTGGATGGGAGACCGCCTGGGAATACCGGGTGCCGCAGGCTTTGGCCGCTCCTTTTTGGTCCCCCCACAGCCAGCCAGCTGCGCACCTGCCGCGCTTCGGGCCGAGGGCCACGCAGCCCACGCACGCACGCGCCCCAGCCCACGCCGGGGGCCGAGCGAGGGAATCTGGGGCCCAGAGGGGATCCCCCCACGCCCCAGCAGCACACCAGCAGGCCGCCGCGCAAGGCGCCGCAACTCGCGGGCGCCCGCGCCCGCCGGTGGGGCAGCGCAGCCCCGTGGGGCGGACCCACGGCCCCCCAGGCGCAGACCTTGTGGCCCCTGGACTGCGCATGCGCGGCCTGCCGAGCTCCGCGGTGAGGACCTGGTTCGAGGCTGGGCGGGACGGACCGCGCGCCTGGGTCCCCGAGAGCTGAGAGGGGCCGGTCCGCGCTCCGCCTGGCGGCCGGGGGGGCTGCCCGGGGGGCTGCCAGCCCAGGCGCTGGACCCTTAGGGCGCCTGGAGGCGGCCGCCAACGTCTCCGGCCATACCACCCTGAACGCGCCCGATCTCGTGGGATCTGGGAAGCTAAGCAGGGTCGGGCCCGGTTAGTACTTGGATGGGAGACCGCCTGGGAATACCGGGTGCCGCAGGCTTTGGCCGCTCCTTTTTGGTCCCCCCACAGCCAGCCAGCTGCGCACCTGCCGCGCTTCGGGCCGAGGGCCACGCAGCCCACGCACGCACGCGCCCCAGCCCACGCCGGGGGCCGAGCGAGGGAATCTGGGGCCCAGAGGGGATCCCCCCACGCCCCAGCAGCACACCAGCAGGCCGCCGCGCAAGGCGCCGCAACTCGCGGGCGCCCGCGCCCGCCGGTGGGGCAGCGCAGCCCCGTGGGGCGGACCCACGGCCCCCCAGGCGCAGACCTTGTGGCCCCTGGGCTGCGCATGCGCGGCCTGCCGAGCTCCGCGGTGAGGACCTGGTTCGAGGCTGGGCGGGACGGACCGCGCGCCTGGGTCCCCGAGAGCTGAGAGGGGCCGGTCCGCGCTCCGCCTGGCGGCCGGGGGGGCTGCCCGGGGGGCTGCCAGCCCAGGCGCTGGACCCTTAGGGCGCCTGGAGGCGGCCGCCAACGTCTCCGGCCATACCACCCTGAACGCGCCCGATCTCGTGGGATCTGGGAAGCTAAGCAGGGTCCGGCCCGGTTAGTACTTGGATGGGAGACCGCCTGGGAATACCGGGTGCCGCAGGCTTTGGCCGCTCCTTTTTGGTCCCCCCACAGCCAGCCAGCTGCGCACCTGCCGCGCTTCGGGCCGAGGGCCACGCAGCCCACGCACGCACGCGCCCCAGCCCACGCCGGGGGCCGAGCGAGGGAATCTGGGGCCCAGAGGGGATCCCCCCACGCCCCAGCAGCACACCAGCAGGCCGCCGCGCAAGGCGCCGCAACTCGCGGGCGCCCGCGCCCGCCGGTGGGGCAGCGCAGCCCCGTGGGGCGGACCCACGGCCCCCCAGGCGCAGACCTTGTGGCCCCTGGACTGCGCATGCGCGGCCTGCCGAGCTCCGCGGTGAGGACCTGGTTCGAGGCTGGGCGGGACGGACCGCGCGCCTGGGTCCCCGAGAGCTGAGAGGGGCCGGTCCGCGCTCCGCCTGGCGGCCGGGGGGGCTGCCCGGGGGGCTGCCAGCCCAGGCGCTGGACCCTTAGGGCGCCTGGAGGCGGCCGCCAACGTCTCCGGCCATACCACCCTGAACGCGCCCGATCTCGTGGGATCTGGGAAGCTAAGCAGGGTCGGGCCCGGTTAGTACTTGGATGGGAGACCGCCTGGGAATACCGGGTGCCGCAGGCTTTGGCCGCTCCTTTTTGGTCCCCCCACAGCCAGCCAGCTGCGCACCTGCCGCGCTTCGGGCCGAGGGCCACGCAGCCCACGCACGCACGCGCCCCAGCCCACGCCGGGGGCCGAGCGAGGGAATCTGGGGCCCAGAGGGGATCCCCCCACGCCCCAGCAGCACACCAGCAGGCCGCCGCGCAAGGCGCCGCAACTCGCGGGCGCCCGCGCCCGCCGGTGGGGCAGCGCAGCCCCGTGGGGCGGACCCACGGCCCCCCAGGCGCAGACCTTGTGGCCCCTGGGCTGCGCATGCGCGGCCTGCCGAGCTCCGCGGTGAGGACCTGGTTCGAGGCTGGGCGGGACGGACCGCGCGCCTGGGTCCCCGAGAGCTGAGAGGGGCCGGTCCGCGCTCCGCCTGGCGGCCGGGGGGGCTGCCCGGGGGGCTGCCAGCCCAGGCGCTGGACCCTTAGGGCGCCTGGAGGCGGCCGCCAACGTCTCCGGCCATACCACCCTGAACGCGCCCGATCTCGTGGGATCTGGGAAGCTAAGCAGGGTCGGGCCCGGTTAGTACTTGGATGGGAGACCGCCTGGGAATACCGGGTGCCGCAGGCTTTGGCCGCTCCTTTTTGGTCCCCCCACAGCCAGCCAGCTGCGCACCTGCCGCGCTTCGGGCCGAGGGCCACGCAGCCCACGCACGCACGCGCCCCAGCCCACGCCGGGGGCCGAGCGAGGGAATCTGGGGCCCAGAGGGGATCCCCCCACGCCCCAGCAGCACACCAGCAGGCCGCCGCGCAAGGCGCCGCAACTCGCGGGCGCCCGCGCCCGCCGGTGGGGCAGCGCAGCCCCGTGGGGCGGACCCACGGCCCCCCAGGCGCAGACCTTGTGGCCCCTGGGCTGCGCATGCGCGGCCTGCCGAGCTCCGCGGTGAGGACCTGGTTCGAGGCTGGGCGGGACGGACCGCGCGCCTGGGTCCCCGAGAGCTGAGAGGGGCCGGTCCGCGCTCCGCCTGGCGGCCGGGGGGGCTGCCCGGGGGGCTGCCAGCCCAGGCGCTGGACCCTTAGGGCGCCTGGAGGCGGCCGCCAACGTCTCCGGCCATACCACCCTGAACGCGCCCGATCTCGTGGGATCTGGGAAGCTAAGCAGGGTCGGGCCCGGTTAGTACTTGGATGGGAGACCGCCTGGGAATACCGGGTGCCGCAGGCTTTGGCCGCTCCTTTTTGGTCCCCCCACAGCCAGCCAGCTGCGCACCTGCCGCGCTTCGGGCCGAGGACCACGCAGCCCACGCACGCACGCGCCCCAGCCCACGCCGGGGGCCGAGCGAGGGAATCTGGGGCCCAGAGGGGATCCCCCCACGCCCCAGCAGCACACCAGCAGGCCGCCGCGCAAGGCGCCGCAACTCGCGGGCGCCCGCGCCCGCCGGTGGGGCAGCGCAGCCCCGTGGGGCGGACCCACGGCCCCCCAGGCGCAGACCTTGTGGCCCCTGGGCTGCGCATGCGCGGCCTGCCGAGCTCCGCGGTGAGGACCTGGTTCGAGGCTGGGCGGGACGGACCGCGCGCCTGGGTCCCCGAGAGCTGAGAGGGGCCGGTCCGCGCTCCGCCTGGCGGCCGGGGGGGCTGCCCGGGGGGCTGCCAGCCCAGGCGCTGGACCCTTAGGGCGCCTGGAGGCGGCCGCCAACGTCTCCGGCCATACCACCCTGAACGCGCCCGATCTCGTGGGATCTGGGAAGCTAAGCAGGGTCGGGCCCGGTTAGTACTTGGATGGGAGACCGCCTGGGAATACCGGGTGCCGCAGGCTTTGGCCGCTCCTTTTTGGTCCCCCCACAGCCAGCCAGCTGCGCACCTGCCGCGCTTCGGGCCGAGGGCCACGCAGCCCACGCACGCACGCGCCCCAGCCCACGCCGGGGGCCGAGCGAGGGAATCTGGGGCCCAGAGGGGATCCCCCCACGCCCCAGCAGCACACCAGCAGGCCGCCGCGCAAGGCGCCGCAACTCGCGGGCGCCCGCGCCCGCCGGTGGGGCAGCGCAGCCCCGTGGGGCGGACCCACGGCCCCCCAGGCGCAGACCTTGTGGCCCCTGGGCTGCGCATGCGCGGCCTGCCGAGCTCCGCGGTGAGGACCTGGTTCGAGGCTGGGCGGGACGGACCGCGCGCCTGGGTCCCCGAGAGCTGAGAGGGGCCGGTCCGCGCTCCGCCTGGCGGCCGGGGGGGCTGCCCGGGGGGCTGCCAGCCCAGGCGCTGGACCCTTAGGGCGCCTGGAGGCGGCCGCCAACGTCTCCGGCCATACCACCCTGAACGCGCCCGATCTCGTGGGATCTGGGAAGCTAAGCAGGGTCCGGCCCGGTTAGTACTTGGATGGGAGACCGCCTGGGAATACCGGGTGCCGCAGGCTTTGGCCGCTCCTTTTTGGTCCCCCCACAGCCAGCCAGCTGCGCACCTGCCGCGCTTCGGGCCGAGGGCCACGCAGCCCACGCACGCACGCGCCCCAGCCCACGCCGGGGGCCGAGCGAGGGAATCTGGGGCCCAGAGGGGATCCCCCCACGCCCCAGCAGCACACCAGCAGGCCGCCGCGCAAGGCGCCGCAACTCGCGGGCGCCCGCGCCCGCCGGTGGGGCAGCGCAGCCCCGTGGGGCGGACCCACGGCCCCCCAGGCGCAGACCTTGTGGCCCCTGGGCTGCGCATGCGCGGCCTGCCGAGCTCCGCGGTGAGGACCTGGTTCGAGGCTGGGCGGGACGGACCGCGCGCCTGGGTCCCCGAGAGCTGAGAGGGGCCGGTCCGCGCTCCGCCTGGCGGCCGGGGGGGCTGCCCGGGGGGCTGCCAGCCCAGGCGCTGGACCCTTAGGGCGCCTGGAGGCGGCCGCCAACGTCTCCGGCCATACCACCCTGAACGCGCCCGATCTCGTGGGATCTGGGAAGCTAAGCAGGGTCGGGCCCGGTTAGTACTTGGATGGGAGACCGCCTGGGAATACCGGGTGCCGCAGGCTTTGGCCGCTCCTTTTTGGTCCCCCCACAGCCAGCCAGCTGCGCACCTGCCGCGCTTCGGGCCGAGGGCCACGCAGCCCACGCACGCACGCGCCCCAGCCCACGCCGGGGGCCGAGCGAGGGAATCTGGGGCCCAGAGGGGATCCCCCCACGCCCCAGCAGCACACCAGCAGGCCGCCGCGCAAGGCGCCGCAACTCGCGGGCGCCCGCGCCCGCCGGTGGGGCAGCGCAGCCCCGTGGGGCGGACCCACGGCCCCCCAGGCGCAGACCTTGTGGCCCCTGGGCTGCGCATGCGCGGCCTGCCGAGCTCCGCGGTGAGGACCTGGTTCGAGGCTGGGCGGGACGGACCGCGCGCCTGGGTCCCCGAGAGCTGAGAGGGGCCGGTCCGCGCTCCGCCTGGCGGCCGGGGGGGCTGCCCGGGGGGCTGCCAGCCCAGGCGCTGGACCCTTAGGGCGCCTGGAGGCGGCCGCCAACGTCTCCGGCCATACCACCCTGAACGCGCCCGATCTCGTGGGATCTGGGAAGCTAAGCAGGGTCGGGCCCGGTTAGTACTTGGATGGGAGACCGCCTGGGAATACCGGGTGCCGCAGGCTTTGGCCGCTCCTTTTTGGTCCCCCCACAGCCAGCCAGCTGCGCACCTGCCGCGCTTCGGGCCGAGGACCACGCAGCCCACGCACGCACGCGCCCCAGCCCACGCCGGGGGCCGAGCGAGGGAATCTGGGGCCCAGAGGGGATCCCCCCACGCCCCAGCAGCACACCAGCAGGCCGCCGCGCAAGGCGCCGCAACTCGCGGGCGCCCGCGCCCGCCGGTGGGGCAGCGCAGCCCCGTGGGGCGGACCCACGGCCCCCCAGGCGCAGACCTTGTGGCCCCTGGGCTGCGCATGCGCGGCCTGCCGAGCTCCGCGGTGAGGACCTGGTTCGAGGCTGGGCGGGACGGACCGCGCGCCTGGGTCCCCGAGAGCTGAGAGGGGCCGGTCCGCGCTCCGCCTGGCGGCCGGGGGGGCTGCCCGGGGGGCTGCCAGCCCAGGCGCTGGACCCTTAGGGCGCCTGGAGGCGGCCGCCAACGTCTCCGGCCATACCACCCTGAACGCGCCCGATCTCGTGGGATCTGGGAAGCTAAGCAGGGTCGGGCCCGGTTAGTACTTGGATGGGAGACCGCCTGGGAATACCGGGTGCCGCAGGCTTTGGCCGCTCCTTTTTGGTCCCCCCACAGCCAGCCAGCTGCGCACCTGCCGCGCTTCGGGCCGAGGGCCACGCAGCCCACGCACGCACGCGCCCCAGCCCACGCCGGGGGCCGAGCGAGGGAATCTGGGGCCCAGAGGGGATCCCCCCACGCCCCAGCAGCACACCAGCAGGCCGCCGCGCAAGGCGCCGCAACTCGCGGGCGCCCGCGCCCGCCGGTGGGGCAGCGCAGCCCCGTGGGGCGGACCCACGGCCCCCCAGGCGCAGACCTTGTGGCCCCTGGGCTGCGCATGCGCGGCCTGCCGAGCTCCGCGGTGAGGACCTGGTTCGAGGCTGGGCGGGACGGACCGCGCGCCTGGGTCCCCGAGAGCTGAGAGGGGCCGGTCCGCGCTCCGCCTGGCGGCCGGGGGGGCTGCCCGGGGGGCTGCCAGCCCAGGCGCTGGACCCTTAGGGCGCCTGGAGGCGGCCGCCAACGTCTCCGGCCATACCACCCTGAACGCGCCCGATCTCCTGGGATCTGGGAAGCTAAGCAGGGTCGGGCCCGGTTAGTACTTGGATGGGAGACCGCCTGGGAATACCGGGTGCCGCAGGCTTTGGCCGCTCCTTTTTGGTCCCCCCACAGCCAGCCAGCTGCGCACCTGCCGCGCTTCGGGCCGAGGACCACGCAGCCCACGCACGCACGCGCCCCAGCCCACGCCGGGGGCCGAGCGAGGGAATCTGGGGCCCAGAGGGGATCCCCCCACGCCCCAGCAGCACACCAGCAGGCCGCCGCGCAAGGCGCCGCAACTCGCGGGCGCCCGCGCCCGCCGGTGGGGCAGCGCAGCCCCGTGGGGCGGACCCACGGCCCCCCAGGCGCAGACCTTGTGGCCCCTGGACTGCGCATGCGCGGCCTGCCGAGCTCCGCGGTGAGGACCTGGTTCGAGGCTGGGCGGGACGGACCGCGCGCCTGGGTCCCCGAGAGCTGAGAGGGGCCGGTCCGCGCTCCGCCTGGCGGCCGGGGGGGCTGCCCGGGGGGCTGCCAGCCCAGGCGCTGGACCCTTAGGGCGCCTGGAGGCGGCCGCCAACGTCTCCGGCCATACCACCCTGAACGCGCCCGATCTCGTGGGATCTGGGAAGCTAAGCAGGGTCGGGCCCGGTTAGTACTTGGATGGGAGACCGCCTGGGAATACCGGGTGCCGCAGGCTTTGGCCGCTCCTTTTTGGTCCCCCCACAGCCAGCCAGCTGCGCACCTGCCGCGCTTCGGGCCGAGGGCCACGCAGCCCACGCACGCACGCGCCCCAGCCCACGCCGGGGGCCGAGCGAGGGAATCTGGGGCCCAGAGGGGATCCCCCCACGCCCCAGCAGCACACCAGCAGGCCGCCGCGCAAGGCGCCGCAACTCGCGGGCGCCCGCGCCCGCCGGTGGGGCAGCGCAGCCCCGTGGGGCGGACCCACGGCCCCCCAGGCGCAGACCTTGTGGCCCCTGGGCTGCGCATGCGCGGCCTGCCGAGCTCCGCGGTGAGGACCTGGTTCGAGGCTGGGCGGGACGGACCGCGCGCCTGGGTCCCCGAGAGCTGAGAGGGGCCGGTCCGCGCTCCGCCTGGCGGCCGGGGGGGCTGCCCGGGGGGCTGCCAGCCCAGGCGCTGGACCCTTAGGGCGCCTGGAGGCGGCCGCCAACGTCTCCGGCCATACCACCCTGAACGCGCCCGATCTCGTGGGATCTGGGAAGCTAAGCAGGGTCGGGCCCGGTTAGTACTTGGATGGGAGACCGCCTGGGAATACCGGGTGCCGCAGGCTTTGGCCGCTCCTTTTTGGTCCCCCCACAGCCAGCCAGCTGCGCACCTGCCGCGCTTCGGGCCGAGGACCACGCAGCCCACGCACGCACGCGCCCCAGCCCACGCCGGGGGCCGAGCGAGGGAATCTGGGGCCCAGAGGGGATCCCCCCACGCCCCAGCAGCACACCAGCAGGCCGCCGCGCAAGGCGCCGCAACTCGCGGGCGCCCGCGCCCGCCGGTGGGGCAGCGCAGCCCCGTGGGGCGGACCCACGGCCCCCCAGGCGCAGACCTTGTGGCCCCTGGGCTGCGCATGCGCGGCCTGCCGAGCTCCGCGGTGAGGACCTGGTTCGAGGCTGGGCGGGACGGACCGCGCGCCTGGGTCCCCGAGAGCTGAGAGGGGCCGGTCCGCGCTCCGCCTGGCGGCCGGGGGGGCTGCCCGGGGGGCTGCCAGCCCAGGCGCTGGACCCTTAGGGCGCCTGGAGGCGGCCGCCAACGTCTCCGGCCATACCACCCTGAACGCGCCCGATCTCGTGGGATCTGGGAAGCTAAGCAGGGTCGGGCCCGGTTAGTACTTGGATGGGAGACCGCCTGGGAATACCGGGTGCCGCAGGCTTTGGCCGCTCCTTTTTGGTCCCCCCACAGCCAGCCAGCTGCGCACCTGCCGCGCTTCGGGCCGAGGGCCACGCAGCCCACGCACGCACGCGCCCCAGCCCACGCCGGGGGCCGAGCGAGGGAATCTGGGGCCCAGAGGGGATCCCCCCACGCCCCAGCAGCACACCAGCAGGCCGCCGCGCAAGGCGCCGCAACTCGCGGGCGCCCGCGCCCGCCGGTGGGGCAGCGCAGCCCCGTGGGGCGGACCCACGGCCCCCCAGGCGCAGACCTTGTGGCCCCTGGACTGCGCATGCGCGGCCTGCCGAGCTCCGCGGTGAGGACCTGGTTCGAGGCTGGGCGGGACGGACCGCGCGCCTGGGTCCCCGAGAGCTGAGAGGGGCCGGTCCGCGCTCCGCCTGGCGGCCGGGGGGGCTGCCCGGGGGGCTGCCAGCCCAGGCGCTGGACCCTTAGGGCGCCTGGAGGCGGCCGCCAACGTCTCCGGCCATACCACCCTGAACGCGCCCGATCTCGTGGGATCTGGGAAGCTAAGCAGGGTCGGGCCCGGTTAGTACTTGGATGGGAGACCGCCTGGGAATACCGGGTGCCGCAGGCTTTGGCCGCTCCTTTTTGGTCCCCCCACAGCCAGCCAGCTGCGCACCTGCCGCGCTTCGGGCCGAGGGCCACGCAGCCCACGCACGCACGCGCCCCAGCCCACGCCGGGGGCCGAGCGAGGGAATCTGGGGCCCAGAGGGGATCCCCCCACGCCCCAGCAGCACACCAGCAGGCCGCCGCGCAAGGCGCCGCAACTCGCGGGCGCCCGCGCCCGCCGGTGGGGCAGCGCAGCCCCGTGGGGCGGACCCACGGCCCCCCAGGCGCAGACCTTGTGGCCCCTGGACTGCGCATGCGCGGCCTGCCGAGCTCCGCGGTGAGGACCTGGTTCGAGGCTGGGCGGGACGGACCGCGCGCCTGGGTCCCCGAGAGCTGAGAGGGGCCGGTCCGCGCTCCGCCTGGCGGCCGGGGGGGCTGCCCGGGGGGCTGCCAGCCCAGGCGCTGGACCCTTAGGGCGCCTGGAGGCGGCCGCCAACGTCTCCGGCCATACCACCCTGAACGCGCCCGATCTCGTGGGATCTGGGAAGCTAAGCAGGGTCGGGCCCGGTTAGTACTTGGATGGGAGACCGCCTGGGAATACCGGGTGCCGCAGGCTTTGGCCGCTCCTTTTTGGTCCCCCCACAGCCAGCCAGCTGCGCACCTGCCGCGCTTCGGGCCGAGGGCCACGCAGCCCACGCACGCACGCGCCCCAGCCCACGCCGGGGGCCGAGCGAGGGAATCTGGGGCCCAGAGGGGATCCCCCCACGCCCCAGCAGCACACCAGCAGGCCGCCGCGCAAGGCGCCGCAACTCGCGGGCGCCCGCGCCCGCCGGTGGGGCAGCGCAGCCCCGTGGGGCGGACCCACGGCCCCCCAGGCGCAGACCTTGTGGCCCCTGGACTGCGCATGCGCGGCCTGCCGAGCTCCGCGGTGAGGACCTGGTTCGAGGCTGGGCGGGACGGACCGCGCGCCTGGGTCCCCGAGAGCTGAGAGGGGCCGGTCCGCGCTCCGCCTGGCGGCCGGGGGGGCTGCCCGGGGGGCTGCCAGCCCAGGCGCTGGACCCTTAGGGCGCCTGGAGGCGGCCGCCAACGTCTCCGGCCATACCACCCTGAACGCGCCCGATCTCGTGGGATCTGGGAAGCTAAGCAGGGTCCGGCCCGGTTAGTACTTGGATGGGAGACCGCCTGGGAATACCGGGTGCCGCAGGCTTTGGCCGCTCCTTTTTGGTCCCCCCACAGCCAGCCAGCTGCGCACCTGCCGCGCTTCGGGCCGAGGGCCACGCAGCCCACGCACGCACGCGCCCCAGCCCACGCCGGGGGCCGAGCGAGGGAATCTGGGGCCCAGAGGGGATCCCCCCACGCCCCAGCAGCACACCAGCAGGCCGCCGCGCAAGGCGCCGCAACTCGCGGGCGCCCGCGCCCGCCGGTGGGGCAGCGCAGCCCCGTGGGGCGGACCCACGGCCCCCCAGGCGCAGACCTTGTGGCCCCTGGGCTGCGCATGCGCGGCCTGCCGAGCTCCGCGGTGAGGACCTGGTTCGAGGCTGGGCGGGACGGACCGCGCGCCTGGGTCCCCGAGAGCTGAGAGGGGCCGGTCCGCGCTCCGCCTGGCGGCCGGGGGGGCTGCCCGGGGGGCTGCCAGCCCAGGCGCTGGACCCTTAGGGCGCCTGGAGGCGGCCGCCAACGTCTCCGGCCATACCACCCTGAACGCGCCCGATCTCCTGGGATCTGGGAAGCTAAGCAGGGTCGGGCCCGGTTAGTACTTGGATGGGAGACCGCCTGGGAATACCGGGTGCCGCAGGCTTTGGCCGCTCCTTTTTGGTCCCCCCACAGCCAGCCAGCTGCGCACCTGCCGCGCTTCGGGCCGAGGACCACGCAGCCCACGCACGCACGCGCCCCAGCCCACGCCGGGGGCCGAGCGAGGGAATCTGGGGCCCAGAGGGGATCCCCCCACGCCCCAGCAGCACACCAGCAGGCCGCCGCGCAAGGCGCCGCAACTCGCGGGCGCCCGCGCCCGCCGGTGGGGCAGCGCAGCCCCGTGGGGCGGACCCACGGCCCCCCAGGCGCAGACCTTGTGGCCCCTGGACTGCGCATGCGCGGCCTGCCGAGCTCCGCGGTGAGGACCTGGTTCGAGGCTGGGCGGGACGGACCGCGCGCCTGGGTCCCCGAGAGCTGAGAGGGGCCGGTCCGCGCTCCGCCTGGCGGCCGGGGGGGCTGCCCGGGGGGCTGCCAGCCCAGGCGCTGGACCCTTAGGGCGCCTGGAGGCGGCCGCCAACGTCTCCGGCCATACCACCCTGAACGCGCCCGATCTCGTGGGATCTGGGAAGCTAAGCAGGGTCCGGCCCGGTTAGTACTTGGATGGGAGACCGCCTGGGAATACCGGGTGCCGCAGGCTTTGGCCGCTCCTTTTTGGTCCCCCCACAGCCAGCCAGCTGCGCACCTGCCGCGCTTCGGGCCGAGGGCCACGCAGCCCACGCACGCACGCGCCCCAGCCCACGCCGGGGGCCGAGCGAGGGAATCTGGGGCCCAGAGGGGATCCCCCCACGCCCCAGCAGCACACCAGCAGGCCGCCGCGCAAGGCGCCGCAACTCGCGGGCGCCCGCGCCCGCCGGTGGGGCAGCGCAGCCCCGTGGGGCGGACCCACGGCCCCCCAGGCGCAGACCTTGTGGCCCCTGGACTGCGCATGCGCGGCCTGCCGAGCTCCGCGGTGAGGACCTGGTTCGAGGCTGGGCGGGACGGACCGCGCGCCTGGGTCCCCGAGAGCTGAGAGGGGCCGGTCCGCGCTCCGCCTGGCGGCCGGGGGGGCTGCCCGGGGGGCTGCCAGCCCAGGCGCTGGACCCTTAGGGCGCCTGGAGGCGGCCGCCAACGTCTCCGGCCATACCACCCTGAACGCGCCCGATCTCCTGGGATCTGGGAAGCTAAGCAGGGTCGGGCCCGGTTAGTACTTGGATGGGAGACCGCCTGGGAATACCGGGTGCCGCAGGCTTTGGCCGCTCCTTTTTGGTCCCCCCACAGCCAGCCAGCTGCGCACCTGCCGCGCTTCGGGCCGAGGACCACGCAGCCCACGCACGCACGCGCCCCAGCCCACGCCGGGGGCCGAGCGAGGGAATCTGGGGCCCAGAGGGGATCCCCCCACGCCCCAGCAGCACACCAGCAGGCCGCCGCGCAAGGCGCCGCAACTCGCGGGCGCCCGCGCCCGCCGGTGGGGCAGCGCAGCCCCGTGGGGCGGACCCACGGCCCCCCAGGCGCAGACCTTGTGGCCCCTGGACTGCGCATGCGCGGCCTGCCGAGCTCCGCGGTGAGGACCTGGTTCGAGGCTGGGCGGGACGGACCGCGCGCCTGGGTCCCCGAGAGCTGAGAGGGGCCGGTCCGCGCTCCGCCTGGCGGCCGGGGGGGCTGCCCGGGGGGCTGCCAGCCCAGGCGCTGGACCCTTAGGGCGCCTGGAGGCGGCCGCCAACGTCTCCGGCCATACCACCCTGAACGCGCCCGATCTCGTGGGATCTGGGAAGCTAAGCAGGGTCCGGCCCGGTTAGTACTTGGATGGGAGACCGCCTGGGAATACCGGGTGCCGCAGGCTTTGGCCGCTCCTTTTTGGTCCCCCCACAGCCAGCCAGCTGCGCACCTGCCGCGCTTCGGGCCGAGGGCCACGCAGCCCACGCACGCACGCGCCCCAGCCCACGCCGGGGGCCGAGCGAGGGAATCTGGGGCCCAGAGGGGATCCCCCCACGCCCCAGCAGCACACCAGCAGGCCGCCGCGCAAGGCGCCGCAACTCGCGGGCGCCCGCGCCCGCCGGTGGGGCAGCGCAGCCCCGTGGGGCGGACCCACGGCCCCCCAGGCGCAGACCTTGTGGCCCCTGGACTGCGCATGCGCGGCCTGCCGAGCTCCGCGGTGAGGACCTGGTTCGAGGCTGGGCGGGACGGACCGCGCGCCTGGGTCCCCGAGAGCTGAGAGGGGCCGGTCCGCGCTCCGCCTGGCGGCCGGGGGGGCTGCCCGGGGGGCTGCCAGCCCAGGCGCTGGACCCTTAGGGCGCCTGGAGGCGGCCGCCAACGTCTCCGGCCATACCACCCTGAACGCGCCCGATCTCGTGGGATCTGGGAAGCTAAGCAGGGTCGGGCCCGGTTAGTACTTGGATGGGAGACCGCCTGGGAATACCGGGTGCCGCAGGCTTTGGCCGCTCCTTTTTGGTCCCCCCACAGCCAGCCAGCTGCGCACCTGCCGCGCTTCGGGCCGAGGGCCACGCAGCCCACGCACGCACGCGCCCCAGCCCACGCCGGGGGCCGAGCGAGGGAATCTGGGGCCCAGAGGGGATCCCCCCACGCCCCAGCAGCACACCAGCAGGCCGCCGCGCAAGGCGCCGCAACTCGCGGGCGCCCGCGCCCGCCGGTGGGGCAGCGCAGCCCCGTGGGGCGGACCCACGGCCCCCCAGGCGCAGACCTTGTGGCCCCTGGACTGCGCATGCGCGGCCTGCCGAGCTCCGCGGTGAGGACCTGGTTCGAGGCTGGGCGGGACGGACCGCGCGCCTGGGTCCCCGAGAGCTGAGAGGGGCCGGTCCGCGCTCCGCCTGGCGGCCGGGGGGGCTGCCCGGGGGGCTGCCAGCCCAGGCGCTGGACCCTTAGGGCGCCTGGAGGCGGCCGCCAACGTCTCCG
Source organism: Molossus alvarezi (assembly GCA_037176705.1). NCBI lineage: Eukaryota > Metazoa > Chordata > Mammalia > Chiroptera > Molossidae > Molossus > Molossus alvarezi. Next base: position 26,594 of record JBAWUJ010000228.1, read on the forward strand.
GCCATACCACCCTGAACGCGCCCGATCTCGTGGGATCTGGGAAGCTAAGCAGGGTCGGGCCCGGTTAGTACTTGGATGGGAGACCGCCTGGGAATACCGGGTGCCGCAGGCTTTGGCCGCTCCTTTTTGGTCCCCCCACAGCCAGCCAGCTGCGCACCTGCCGCGCTTCGGGCCGAGGGCCACGCAGCCCACGCACGCACGCGCCCCAGCCCACGCCGGGGGCCGAGCGAGGGAATCTGGGGCCCAGAGGGGATCCCCCCACGCCCCAGCAGCACACCAGCAGGCCGCCGCGCAAGGCGCCGCAACTCGCGGGCGCCCGCGCCCGCCGGTGGGGCAGCGCAGCCCCGTGGGGCGGACCCACGGCCCCCCAGGCGCAGACCTTGTGGCCCCTGGGCTGCGCATGCGCGGCCTGCCGAGCTCCGCGGTGAGGACCTGGTTCGAGGCTGGGCGGGACGGACCGCGCGCCTGGGTCCCCGAGAGCTGAGAGGGGCCGGTCCGCGCTCCGCCTGGCGGCCGGGGGGGCTGCCCGGGGGGCTGCCAGCCCAGGCGCTGGACCCTTAGGGCGCCTGGAGGCGGCCGCCAACGTCTCCGGCCATACCACCCTGAACGCGCCCGATCTCGTGGGATCTGGGAAGCTAAGCAGGGTCGGGCCCGGTTAGTACTTGGATGGGAGACCGCCTGGGAATACCGGGTGCCGCAGGCTTTGGCCGCTCCTTTTTGGTCCCCCCACAGCCAGCCAGCTGCGCACCTGCCGCGCTTCGGGCCGAGGACCACGCAGCCCACGCACGCACGCGCCCCAGCCCACGCCGGGGGCCGAGCGAGGGAATCTGGGGCCCAGAGGGGATCCCCCCACGCCCCAGCAGCACACCAGCAGGCCGCCGCGCAAGGCGCCGCAACTCGCGGGCGCCCGCGCCCGCCGGTGGGGCAGCGCAGCCCCGTGGGGCGGACCCACGGCCCCCCAGGCGCAGACCTTGTGGCCCCTGGACTGCGCATGCGCGGCCTGCCGAGCTCCGCGGTGAGGACCTGGTTCGAGGCTGGGCGGGACGGACCGCGCGCCTGGGTCCCCGAGAGCTGAGAGGGGCCGGTCCGCGCTCCGCCTGGCGGCCGGGGGGGCTGCCCGGGGGGCTGCCAGCCCAGGCGCTGGACCCTTAGGGCGCCTGGAGGCGGCCGCCAACGTCTCCGGCCATACCACCCTGAACGCGCCCGATCTCGTGGGATCTGGGAAGCTAAGCAGGGTCGGGCCCGGTTAGTACTTGGATGGGAGACCGCCTGGGAATACCGGGTGCCGCAGGCTTTGGCCGCTCCTTTTTGGTCCCCCCACAGCCAGCCAGCTGCGCACCTGCCGCGCTTCGGGCCGAGGGCCACGCAGCCCACGCACGCACGCGCCCCAGCCCACGCCGGGGGCCGAGCGAGGGAATCTGGGGCCCAGAGGGGATCCCCCCACGCCCCAGCAGCACACCAGCAGGCCGCCGCGCAAGGCGCCGCAACTCGCGGGCGCCCGCGCCCGCCGGTGGGGCAGCGCAGCCCCGTGGGGCGGACCCACGGCCCCCCAGGCGCAGACCTTGTGGCCCCTGGACTGCGCATGCGCGGCCTGCCGAGCTCCGCGGTGAGGACCTGGTTCGAGGCTGGGCGGGACGGACCGCGCGCCTGGGTCCCCGAGAGCTGAGAGGGGCCGGTCCGCGCTCCGCCTGGCGGCCGGGGGGGCTGCCCGGGGGGCTGCCAGCCCAGGCGCTGGACCCTTAGGGCGCCTGGAGGCGGCCGCCAACGTCTCCGGCCATACCACCCTGAACGCGCCCGATCTCGTGGGATCTGGGAAGCTAAGCAGGGTCGGGCCCGGTTAGTACTTGGATGGGAGACCGCCTGGGAATACCGGGTGCCGCAGGCTTTGGCCGCTCCTTTTTGGTCCCCCCACAGCCAGCCAGCTGCGCACCTGCCGCGCTTCGGGCCGAGGGCCACGCAGCCCACGCACGCACGCGCCCCAGCCCACGCCGGGGGCCGAGCGAGGGAATCTGGGGCCCAGAGGGGATCCCCCCACGCCCCAGCAGCACACCAGCAGGCCGCCGCGCAAGGCGCCGCAACTCGCGGGCGCCCGCGCCCGCCGGTGGGGCAGCGCAGCCCCGTGGGGCGGACCCACGGCCCCCCAGGCGCAGACCTTGTGGCCCCTGGACTGCGCATGCGCGGCCTGCCGAGCTCCGCGGTGAGGACCTGGTTCGAGGCTGGGCGGGACGGACCGCGCGCCTGGGTCCCCGAGAGCTGAGAGGGGCCGGTCCGCGCTCCGCCTGGCGGCCGGGGGGGCTGCCCGGGGGGCTGCCAGCCCAGGCGCTGGACCCTTAGGGCGCCTGGAGGCGGCCGCCAACGTCTCCGGCCATACCACCCTGAACGCGCCCGATCTCGTGGGATCTGGGAAGCTAAGCAGGGTCCGGCCCGGTTAGTACTTGGATGGGAGACCGCCTGGGAATACCGGGTGCCGCAGGCTTTGGCCGCTCCTTTTTGGTCCCCCCACAGCCAGCCAGCTGCGCACCTGCCGCGCTTCGGGCCGAGGGCCACGCAGCCCACGCACGCACGCGCCCCAGCCCACGCCGGGGGCCGAGCGAGGGAATCTGGGGCCCAGAGGGGATCCCCCCACGCCCCAGCAGCACACCAGCAGGCCGCCGCGCAAGGCGCCGCAACTCGCGGGCGCCCGCGCCCGCCGGTGGGGCAGCGCAGCCCCGTGGGGCGGACCCACGGCCCCCCAGGCGCAGACCTTGTGGCCCCTGGACTGCGCATGCGCGGCCTGCCGAGCTCCGCGGTGAGGACCTGGTTCGAGGCTGGGCGGGACGGACCGCGCGCCTGGGTCCCCGAGAGCTGAGAGGGGCCGGTCCGCGCTCCGCCTGGCGGCCGGGGGGGCTGCCCGGGGGGCTGCCAGCCCAGGCGCTGGACCCTTAGGGCGCCTGGAGGCGGCCGCCAACGTCTCCGGCCATACCACCCTGAACGCGCCCGATCTCGTGGGATCTGGGAAGCTAAGCAGGGTCGGGCCCGGTTAGTACTTGGATGGGAGACCGCCTGGGAATACCGGGTGCCGCAGGCTTTGGCCGCTCCTTTTTGGTCCCCCCACAGCCAGCCAGCTGCGCACCTGCCGCGCTTCGGGCCGAGGGCCACGCAGCCCACGCACGCACGCGCCCCAGCCCACGCCGGGGGCCGAGCGAGGGAATCTGGGGCCCAGAGGGGATCCCCCCACGCCCCAGCAGCACACCAGCAGGCCGCCGCGCAAGGCGCCGCAACTCGCGGGCGCCCGCGCCCGCCGGTGGGGCAGCGCAGCCCCGTGGGGCGGACCCACGGCCCCCCAGGCGCAGACCTTGTGGCCCCTGGGCTGCGCATGCGCGGCCTGCCGAGCTCCGCGGTGAGGACCTGGTTCGAGGCTGGGCGGGACGGACCGCGCGCCTGGGTCCCCGAGAGCTGAGAGGGGCCGGTCCGCGCTCCGCCTGGCGGCCGGGGGGGCTGCCCGGGGGGCTGCCAGCCCAGGCGCTGGACCCTTAGGGCGCCTGGAGGCGGCCGCCAACGTCTCCGGCCATACCACCCTGAACGCGCCCGATCTCGTGGGATCTGGGAAGCTAAGCAGGGTCCGGCCCGGTTAGTACTTGGATGGGAGACCGCCTGGGAATACCGGGTGCCGCAGGCTTTGGCCGCTCCTTTTTGGTCCCCCCACAGCCAGCCAGCTGCGCACCTGCCGCGCTTCGGGCCGAGGGCCACGCAGCCCACGCACGCACGCGCCCCAGCCCACGCCGGGGGCCGAGCGAGGGAATCTGGGGCCCAGAGGGGATCCCCCCACGCCCCAGCAGCACACCAGCAGGCCGCCGCGCAAGGCGCCGCAACTCGCGGGCGCCCGCGCCCGCCGGTGGGGCAGCGCAGCCCCGTGGGGCGGACCCACGGCCCCCCAGGCGCAGACCTTGTGGCCCCTGGACTGCGCATGCGCGGCCTGCCGAGCTCCGCGGTGAGGACCTGGTTCGAGGCTGGGCGGGACGGACCGCGCGCCTGGGTCCCCGAGAGCTGAGAGGGGCCGGTCCGCGCTCCGCCTGGCGGCCGGGGGGGCTGCCCGGGGGGCTGCCAGCCCAGGCGCTGGACCCTTAGGGCGCCTGGAGGCGGCCGCCAACGTCTCCGGCCATACCACCCTGAACGCGCCCGATCTCGTGGGATCTGGGAAGCTAAGCAGGGTCGGGCCCGGTTAGTACTTGGATGGGAGACCGCCTGGGAATACCGGGTGCCGCAGGCTTTGGCCGCTCCTTTTTGGTCCCCCCACAGCCAGCCAGCTGCGCACCTGCCGCGCTTCGGGCCGAGGGCCACGCAGCCCACGCACGCACGCGCCCCAGCCCACGCCGGGGGCCGAGCGAGGGAATCTGGGGCCCAGAGGGGATCCCCCCACGCCCCAGCAGCACACCAGCAGGCCGCCGCGCAAGGCGCCGCAACTCGCGGGCGCCCGCGCCCGCCGGTGGGGCAGCGCAGCCCCGTGGGGCGGACCCACGGCCCCCCAGGCGCAGACCTTGTGGCCCCTGGGCTGCGCATGCGCGGCCTGCCGAGCTCCGCGGTGAGGACCTGGTTCGAGGCTGGGCGGGACGGACCGCGCGCCTGGGTCCCCGAGAGCTGAGAGGGGCCGGTCCGCGCTCCGCCTGGCGGCCGGGGGGGCTGCCCGGGGGGCTGCCAGCCCAGGCGCTGGACCCTTAGGGCGCCTGGAGGCGGCCGCCAACGTCTCCGGCCATACCACCCTGAACGCGCCCGATCTCGTGGGATCTGGGAAGCTAAGCAGGGTCGGGCCCGGTTAGTACTTGGATGGGAGACCGCCTGGGAATACCGGGTGCCGCAGGCTTTGGCCGCTCCTTTTTGGTCCCCCCACAGCCAGCCAGCTGCGCACCTGCCGCGCTTCGGGCCGAGGGCCACGCAGCCCACGCACGCACGCGCCCCAGCCCACGCCGGGGGCCGAGCGAGGGAATCTGGGGCCCAGAGGGGATCCCCCCACGCCCCAGCAGCACACCAGCAGGCCGCCGCGCAAGGCGCCGCAACTCGCGGGCGCCCGCGCCCGCCGGTGGGGCAGCGCAGCCCCGTGGGGCGGACCCACGGCCCCCCAGGCGCAGACCTTGTGGCCCCTGGGCTGCGCATGCGCGGCCTGCCGAGCTCCGCGGTGAGGACCTGGTTCGAGGCTGGGCGGGACGGACCGCGCGCCTGGGTCCCCGAGAGCTGAGAGGGGCCGGTCCGCGCTCCGCCTGGCGGCCGGGGGGGCTGCCCGGGGGGCTGCCAGCCCAGGCGCTGGACCCTTAGGGCGCCTGGAGGCGGCCGCCAACGTCTCCGGCCATACCACCCTGAACGCGCCCGATCTCGTGGGATCTGGGAAGCTAAGCAGGGTCGGGCCCGGTTAGTACTTGGATGGGAGACCGCCTGGGAATACCGGGTGCCGCAGGCTTTGGCCGCTCCTTTTTGGTCCCCCCACAGCCAGCCAGCTGCGCACCTGCCGCGCTTCGGGCCGAGGACCACGCAGCCCACGCACGCACGCGCCCCAGCCCACGCCGGGGGCCGAGCGAGGGAATCTGGGGCCCAGAGGGGATCCCCCCACGCCCCAGCAGCACACCAGCAGGCCGCCGCGCAAGGCGCCGCAACTCGCGGGCGCCCGCGCCCGCCGGTGGGGCAGCGCAGCCCCGTGGGGCGGACCCACGGCCCCCCAGGCGCAGACCTTGTGGCCCCTGGGCTGCGCATGCGCGGCCTGCCGAGCTCCGCGGTGAGGACCTGGTTCGAGGCTGGGCGGGACGGACCGCGCGCCTGGGTCCCCGAGAGCTGAGAGGGGCCGGTCCGCGCTCCGCCTGGCGGCCGGGGGGGCTGCCCGGGGGGCTGCCAGCCCAGGCGCTGGACCCTTAGGGCGCCTGGAGGCGGCCGCCAACGTCTCCGGCCATACCACCCTGAACGCGCCCGATCTCGTGGGATCTGGGAAGCTAAGCAGGGTCGGGCCCGGTTAGTACTTGGATGGGAGACCGCCTGGGAATACCGGGTGCCGCAGGCTTTGGCCGCTCCTTTTTGGTCCCCCCACAGCCAGCCAGCTGCGCACCTGCCGCGCTTCGGGCCGAGGGCCACGCAGCCCACGCACGCACGCGCCCCAGCCCACGCCGGGGGCCGAGCGAGGGAATCTGGGGCCCAGAGGGGATCCCCCCACGCCCCAGCAGCACACCAGCAGGCCGCCGCGCAAGGCGCCGCAACTCGCGGGCGCCCGCGCCCGCCGGTGGGGCAGCGCAGCCCCGTGGGGCGGACCCACGGCCCCCCAGGCGCAGACCTTGTGGCCCCTGGGCTGCGCATGCGCGGCCTGCCGAGCTCCGCGGTGAGGACCTGGTTCGAGGCTGGGCGGGACGGACCGCGCGCCTGGGTCCCCGAGAGCTGAGAGGGGCCGGTCCGCGCTCCGCCTGGCGGCCGGGGGGGCTGCCCGGGGGGCTGCCAGCCCAGGCGCTGGACCCTTAGGGCGCCTGGAGGCGGCCGCCAACGTCTCCGGCCATACCACCCTGAACGCGCCCGATCTCGTGGGATCTGGGAAGCTAAGCAGGGTCCGGCCCGGTTAGTACTTGGATGGGAGACCGCCTGGGAATACCGGGTGCCGCAGGCTTTGGCCGCTCCTTTTTGGTCCCCCCACAGCCAGCCAGCTGCGCACCTGCCGCGCTTCGGGCCGAGGGCCACGCAGCCCACGCACGCACGCGCCCCAGCCCACGCCGGGGGCCGAGCGAGGGAATCTGGGGCCCAGAGGGGATCCCCCCACGCCCCAGCAGCACACCAGCAGGCCGCCGCGCAAGGCGCCGCAACTCGCGGGCGCCCGCGCCCGCCGGTGGGGCAGCGCAGCCCCGTGGGGCGGACCCACGGCCCCCCAGGCGCAGACCTTGTGGCCCCTGGGCTGCGCATGCGCGGCCTGCCGAGCTCCGCGGTGAGGACCTGGTTCGAGGCTGGGCGGGACGGACCGCGCGCCTGGGTCCCCGAGAGCTGAGAGGGGCCGGTCCGCGCTCCGCCTGGCGGCCGGGGGGGCTGCCCGGGGGGCTGCCAGCCCAGGCGCTGGACCCTTAGGGCGCCTGGAGGCGGCCGCCAACGTCTCCGGCCATACCACCCTGAACGCGCCCGATCTCGTGGGATCTGGGAAGCTAAGCAGGGTCGGGCCCGGTTAGTACTTGGATGGGAGACCGCCTGGGAATACCGGGTGCCGCAGGCTTTGGCCGCTCCTTTTTGGTCCCCCCACAGCCAGCCAGCTGCGCACCTGCCGCGCTTCGGGCCGAGGGCCACGCAGCCCACGCACGCACGCGCCCCAGCCCACGCCGGGGGCCGAGCGAGGGAATCTGGGGCCCAGAGGGGATCCCCCCACGCCCCAGCAGCACACCAGCAGGCCGCCGCGCAAGGCGCCGCAACTCGCGGGCGCCCGCGCCCGCCGGTGGGGCAGCGCAGCCCCGTGGGGCGGACCCACGGCCCCCCAGGCGCAGACCTTGTGGCCCCTGGGCTGCGCATGCGCGGCCTGCCGAGCTCCGCGGTGAGGACCTGGTTCGAGGCTGGGCGGGACGGACCGCGCGCCTGGGTCCCCGAGAGCTGAGAGGGGCCGGTCCGCGCTCCGCCTGGCGGCCGGGGGGGCTGCCCGGGGGGCTGCCAGCCCAGGCGCTGGACCCTTAGGGCGCCTGGAGGCGGCCGCCAACGTCTCCGGCCATACCACCCTGAACGCGCCCGATCTCGTGGGATCTGGGAAGCTAAGCAGGGTCGGGCCCGGTTAGTACTTGGATGGGAGACCGCCTGGGAATACCGGGTGCCGCAGGCTTTGGCCGCTCCTTTTTGGTCCCCCCACAGCCAGCCAGCTGCGCACCTGCCGCGCTTCGGGCCGAGGACCACGCAGCCCACGCACGCACGCGCCCCAGCCCACGCCGGGGGCCGAGCGAGGGAATCTGGGGCCCAGAGGGGATCCCCCCACGCCCCAGCAGCACACCAGCAGGCCGCCGCGCAAGGCGCCGCAACTCGCGGGCGCCCGCGCCCGCCGGTGGGGCAGCGCAGCCCCGTGGGGCGGACCCACGGCCCCCCAGGCGCAGACCTTGTGGCCCCTGGGCTGCGCATGCGCGGCCTGCCGAGCTCCGCGGTGAGGACCTGGTTCGAGGCTGGGCGGGACGGACCGCGCGCCTGGGTCCCCGAGAGCTGAGAGGGGCCGGTCCGCGCTCCGCCTGGCGGCCGGGGGGGCTGCCCGGGGGGCTGCCAGCCCAGGCGCTGGACCCTTAGGGCGCCTGGAGGCGGCCGCCAACGTCTCCGGCCATACCACCCTGAACGCGCCCGATCTCGTGGGATCTGGGAAGCTAAGCAGGGTCGGGCCCGGTTAGTACTTGGATGGGAGACCGCCTGGGAATACCGGGTGCCGCAGGCTTTGGCCGCTCCTTTTTGGTCCCCCCACAGCCAGCCAGCTGCGCACCTGCCGCGCTTCGGGCCGAGGGCCACGCAGCCCACGCACGCACGCGCCCCAGCCCACGCCGGGGGCCGAGCGAGGGAATCTGGGGCCCAGAGGGGATCCCCCCACGCCCCAGCAGCACACCAGCAGGCCGCCGCGCAAGGCGCCGCAACTCGCGGGCGCCCGCGCCCGCCGGTGGGGCAGCGCAGCCCCGTGGGGCGGACCCACGGCCCCCCAGGCGCAGACCTTGTGGCCCCTGGACTGCGCATGCGCGGCCTGCCGAGCTCCGCGGTGAGGACCTGGTTCGAGGCTGGGCGGGACGGACCGCGCGCCTGGGTCCCCGAGAGCTGAGAGGGGCCGGTCGCGCTCCGCCTGGCGGCCGGGGGGCTGCCCGGGGGGCTGCCAGCCCAGGCGCTGGACCCTTAGGGCGCCTGGAGGCGGCCGCCAACGTCTCCGGCCATACCACCCTGAACGCGCCCGATCTCGTGGGATCTGGGAAGCTAAGCAGGGTCGGGCCCGGTTAGTACTTGGATGGGAGACCGCCTGGGAATACCGGGTGCCTGCAGGCTTTGCCGCTCCTTTTTGGTCCCCCCACAGCCAGCCAGCTGCGCACCTGCCGCGCTTCGGGCCGAGGACCACGCAGCCCACGCACGCACGCGCCCCAGCCCACGCCGGGGGCCGAGCGAGGGAATCTGGGGCCCAGAGGGGATCCCCCCACGCCCCAGCAGCACACCAGCAGGCCGCCGCGCAAGGCGCCGCAACTCGCGGGCGCCCGCGCCCGCCGGTGGGGCAGCGCAGCCCCGTGGGGCGGACCCACGGCCCCCCAGGCGCAGACCTTGTGGCCCCTGGACTGCGCATGCGCGGCCTGCCGAGCTCCGCGGTGAGGACCTGGTTCGAGGCTGGGCGGGACGGACCGCGCGCCTGGGTCCCCGAGAGCTGAGAGGGGCCGGTCCGCGCTCCGCCTGGCGGCCGGGGGGGCTGCCCGGGGGGCTGCCAGCCCAGGCGCTGGACCCTTAGGGCGCCTGGAGGCGGCCGCCAACGTCTCCGGCCATACCACCCTGAACGCGCCCGATCTCGTGGGATCTGGGAAGCTAAGCAGGGTCGGGCCCGGTTAGTACTTGGATGGGAGACCGCCTGGGAATACCGGGTGCCGCAGGCTTTGGCCGCTCCTTTTTGGTCCCCCCACAGCCAGCCAGCTGCGCACCTGCCGCGCTTCGGGCCGAGGGCCACGCAGCCACGCACGCACGCGCCCCAGCCCACGCCGGGGGCCGAGCGAGGGAATCTGGGGCCCAGAGGGGATCCCCCCACGCCCCAGCAGCACACCAGCAGGCCGCCGCGCAAGGCGCCGCAACTCGCGGGCGCCCGCGCCCGCCGGTGGGGCAGCGCAGCCCCGTGGGGCGGACCCACGGCCCCCCAGGCGCAGACCTTGTGGCCCCTGGACTGCGCATGCGCGGCCTGCCGAGCTCCGCGGTGAGGACCTGGTTCGAGGCTGGGCGGGACGGACCGCGCGCCTGGGTCCCCGAGAGCTGAGAGGGGCCGGTCCGCGCTCCGCCTGGCGGCCGGGGGGGCTGCCCGGGGGGCTGCCAGCCCAGGCGCTGGACCCTTAGGGCGCCTGGAGGCGGCCGCCAACGTCTCCGGCCATACCACCCTGAACGCGCCCGATCTCGTGGGATCTGGGAAGCTAAGCAGGGTCGGGCCCGGTTAGTACTTGGATGGGAGACCGCCTGGGAATACCGGGTGCCGCAGGCTTTGGCCGCTCCTTTTTGGTCCCCCCACAGCCAGCCAGCTGCGCACCTGCCGCGCTTCGGGCCGAGGGCCACGCAGCCCACGCACGCACGCGCCCCAGCCCACGCCGGGGGCCGAGCGAGGGAATCTGGGGCCCAGAGGGGATCCCCCCACGCCCCAGCAGCACACCAGCAGGCCGCCGCGCAAGGCGCCGCAACTCGCGGGCGCCCGCGCCCGCCGGTGGGGGCAGCGCAGCCCCGTGGGGCGGACCCACGGCCCCCCAGGCGCAGACCTTGTGGCCCCTGGACTGCGCATGCGCGGCCTGCCGAGCTCCGCGGTGAGGACCTGGTTCGAGGCTGGGCGGGACGGACCGCGCGCCTGGGTCCCCGAGAGCTGAGAGGGGCCGGTCCGCGCTCCGCCTGGCGGCCGGGGGGGCTGCCCGGGGGGCTGCCAGCCCAGGCGCTGGACCCTTAGGGCGCCTGGAGGCGGCCGCCAACGTCTCCGGCCATACCACCCTGAACGCGCCCGATCTCGTGGGATCTGGGAAGCTAAGCAGGGTCGGGCCCGGTTAGTACTTGGATGGGAGACCGCCTGGGAATACCGGGTGCCGCAGGCTTTGGCCGCTCCTTTTTGGTCCCCCCACAGCCAGCCAGCTGCGCACCTGCCGCGCTTCGGGCCGAGGGCCACGCAGCCCACGCACGCACGCGCCCCAGCCCACGCCGGGGGCCGAGCGAGGGAATCTGGGGCCCAGAGGGGATCCCCCCACGCCCCAGCAGCACACCAGCAGGCCGCCGCGCAAGGCGCCGCAACTCGCGGGCGCCCGCGCCCGCCGGTGGGGCAGCGCAGCCCCGTGGGGCGGACCCACGGCCCCCCAGGCGCAGACCTTGTGGCCCCTGGACTGCGCATGCGCGGCCTGCCGAGCTCCGCGGTGAGGACCTGTTCGAGGCTGGGCGGGACGGACCGCGCGCCTGGGTCCCCGAGAGCTGAGAGGGGCCGGTCCGCGCTCCGCCTGGCGGCCGGGGGGCTGCCCGGGGGGCTGCCAGCCCAGGCGCTGGACCCTTAGGGCGCCTGGAGGCGGCCGCCAACGTCTCCGGCCATACCACCCTGAACGCGCCCGATCTCGTGGGATCTGGGAAGCTAAGCAGGGTCGGCCCGGTTAGTACTTGGATGGGAGACCGCCTGGGAATACCGGGTGCCGCAGGCTTTGGCCGCTCCTTTTTGGTCCCCCCACAGCCAGCCAGCTGCGCACCTGCCGCGCTTCGGGCCGAGGGCCACGCAGCCCACGCACGCACGCGCCCCAGCCCACGCCGGGGGCCGAGCGAGGGAATCTGGGGCCCAGAGGGGATCCCCCCACGCCCCAGCAGCACACCAGCAGGCCGCCGCGCAAGGCGCCGCAACTCGCGGGCGCCCGCGCCCGCCGGTGGGGCAGCGCAGCCCCGTGGGGCGGACCCACGGCCCCCCCAGGCGCAGACCTTGTGGCCCCTGGGCTGCGCATGCGCGGCCTGCCGAGCTCCGCGGTGAGGACCTGGTTCGAGGCTGGGCGGGACGGACCGCGCGCCTGGGTCCCCGAGAGCTGAGAGGGGCCGGTCCGCGCTCCGCCTGGCGGCCGGGGGGGCTGCCCGGGGGGCTGCCAGCCCAGGCGCTGGACCCTTAGGGCGCCTGGAGGCGGCCGCCAACGTCTCCGGCCATACCACCCTGAACGCGCCCGATCTCGTGGGATCTGGGAAGCTAAGCAGGGTCGGGCCCGGTTAGTACTTGGATGGGAGACCGCCTGGGAATACCGGGTGCCGCAGGCTTTGGCCGCTCCTTTTTGGTCCCCCCACAGCCAGCCAGCTGCGCACCTGCCGCGCTTCGGGCCGAGGGCCACGCAGCCCACGCACGCACGCGCCCCAGCCCACGCCGGGGGCCGAGCGAGGGAATCTGGGGCCCAGAGGGGATCCCCCCACGCCCCAGCAGCACACCAGCAGGCCGCCGCGCAAGGCGCCGCAACTCGCGGGCGCCCGCGCCCGCCGGTGGGGCAGCGCAGCCCCGTGGGGCGGACCCACGGCCCCCCAGGCGCAGACCTTGTGGCCCCTGGGCTGCGCATGCGCGGCCTGCCGAGCTCCGCGGTGAGGACCTGGTTCGAGGCTGGGCGGGACGGACCGCGCGCCTGGGTCCCCGAGAGCTGAGAGGGGCCGGTCCGCGCTCCGCCTGGCGGCCGGGGGGCTGCCCGGGGGCTGCCAGCCCAGGCGCTGGACCCTTAGGGCGCCTGGAGGCGCCGCCAACGTCTCCGGCCATACCACCCTGAACGCGCCCGATCTCGTGGGATCTGGGAAGCTAAGCAGGGTCGGCCCGGTTAGTACTTGGATGGGAGACCGCCTGGGAATACCGGGTGCCGCAGGCTTTGGCCGCTCCTTTTTGGTCCCCCCACAGCCAGCCAGCTGCGCACCTGCCGCGCTTCGGGCCGAGGGCCACGCAGCCCACGCACGCACGCGCCCCAGCCCACGCCGGGGGCCGAGCGAGGGAATCTGGGGCCCAGAGGGGATCCCCCCACGCCCAGCAGCACACCAGCAGGCCGCCGCGCAAGGCGCCGCAACTCGCGGGCGCCCGCGCCCGCCGGTGGGGCAGCGCAGCCCCGTGGGGCGGACCCACGGCCCCCCAGGCGCAGACCTTGTGGCCCCTGGACTGCGCATGCGCGGCCTGCCGAGCTCCGCGGTGAGGACCTGGTTCGAGGCTGGGCGGGACGGACCGCGCGCCTGGGTCCCCGAGAGCTGAGAGGGGCCGGTCCGCGCTCCGCCTGGCGGCCGGGGGGGCTGCCCGGGGGCTGCCAGCCCAGGCGCTGGACCCTTAGGGCGCCTGGAGGCGGCCGCCAACGTCTCCGGCCATACCACCCTGAACGCGCCCGATCTCGTGGGATCTGGGAAGCTAAGCAGGGTCGGGCCCGGTTAGTACTTGGATGGGAGACCGCCTGGGAATACCGGGTGCCGCAGGCTTTGGCCGCTCCTTTTTGGTCCCCCCACAGCCAGCCAGCTGCGCACCTGCCGCGCTTCGGGCCGAGGGCCACGCAGCCCACGCACGCACGCGCCCCAGCCCACGCCGGGGGCCGAGCGAGGGAATCTGGGGCCCAGAGGGGATCCCCCCACGCCCCAGCAGCACACCAGCAGGCCGCCGCGCAAGGCGCCGCAACTCGCGGGCGCCCGCGCCCGCCGGTGGGGCAGCGCAGCCCCGTGGGGCGGACCCACGGCCCCCCAGGCGCAGACCTTGTGGCCCCTGGGCTGCGCATGCGCGGCCTGCCGAGCTCCGCGGTGAGGACCTGGTTCGAGGCTGGGCGGGACGGACCGCGCGCCTGGGTCCCCGAGAGCTGAGAGGGGCCGGTCCGCGCTCCGCCTGGCGGCCGGGGGGGCTGCCCGGGGGGCTGCCAGCCCAGGCGCTGGACCCTTAGGGCGCCTGGAGGCGGCCGCCAACGTCTCCGGCCATACCACCCTGAACGCGCCGATCTCGTGGGATCTGGGAAGCTAAGCAGGGTCGGGCCCGGTTAGTACTTGGATGGGAGACCGCCTGGGAATACCGGGTGCCGCAGGCTTTGGCCGCTCCTTTTTGGTCCCCCCACAGCCAGCCAGCTGCGCACCTGCCGCGCTTCGGGCCGAGGGCCACGCAGCCCACGCACGCACGCGCCCCAGCCCACGCCGGGGGCCGAGCGAGGGAATCTGGGGCCCAGAGGGGATCCCCCCACGCCCCAGCAGCACACCAGCAGGCCGCCGCGCAAGGCGCCGCAACTCGCGGGGCGCCCGCGCCCGCCGGTGGGGCAGCGCAGCCCCGTGGGGCGGACCCACGGCCCCCCAGGCGCAGACCTTGTGGCCCCTGGGCTGCGCATGCGCGGCCTGCCGAGCTCCGCGGTGAGGACCTGGTTCGAGGCTGGGCGGGACGGACCGCGCGCCTGGGTCCCCGAGAGCTGAGAGGGGCCGGTCCGCGCTCCGCCTGGCGGCCGGGGGGGCTGCCCGGGGGGCTGCCAGCCCAGGCGCTGGACCCTTAGGGCGCCTGGAGGCGGCCGCCAACGTCTCCGGCCATACCACCCTGAACGCGCCCGATCTCGTGGGATCTGGGAAGCTAAGCAGGGTCGGGCCCGGTTAGTACTTGGATGGAGACCGCCTGGGAATACCGGGTGCCGCAGGCTTTGGCCGCTCCTTTTGGTCCCCCCACAGCCAGCCAGCTGCGCACCTGCCGCGCTTCGGGCCGAGGACCACGCAGCCCACGCACGCACGCGCCCCAGCCCACGCCGGGGGCCGAGCGAGGGAATCTGGGGCCCAGAGGGGATCCCCCACGCCCCAGCAGCACACCAGCAGGCCGCCGCGCAAGGCGCCGCAACTCGCGGGCGCCCGCGCCCGCCGGTGGGCAGCGCAGCCCCGTGGGGCGGACCCACGGCCCCCCAGGCGCAGACCTTGTGGCCCCTGGGCTGCGCATGCGCGGCCTGCCGAGCTCCGCGGTGAGGACCTGGTTCGAGGCTGGGCGGGACGGACCGCGCGCCTGGGTCCCCGAGAGCTGAGAGGGGCCGGTCCGCGCTCCGCCTGGCGGCCGGGGGGGCTGCCCGGGGGGCTGCCAGCCCAGGCGCTGGACCCTTAGGGCGCCTGGAGGCGGCCGCCAACGTCTCCGGCCATACCACCCTGAACGCGCCCGATCTCGTGGGATCTGGGAAGCTAAGCAGGGTCGGGCCCGGTTAGTACTTGGATGGGAGACCGCCTGGGAATACCGGGTGCCGCAGGCTTTGGCCGCTCCTTTTTGGTCCCCCCACAGCCAGCCAGCTGCGCACCTGCCGCGCTTCGGGCCGAGGGCCACGCAGCCCACGCACGCACGCGCCCCAGCCCACGCCGGGGGCCGAGCGAGGGAATCTGGGGCCCAGAGGGGATCCCCCCACGCCCCAGCAGCACACCAGCAGGCCGCCGCGCAAGGCGCCGCAACTCGCGGGCGCCCGCGCCCGCCGGTGGGGCAGCGCAGCCCCGTGGGGCGGACCCACGGCCCCCAGGCGCAGACCTTGTGGCCCCTGGGCTGCGCATGCGCGGCCTGCCGAGCTCCGCGGTGAGGACCTGGTTCGAGGCTGGGCGGGACGGACCGCGCGCCTGGGTCCCCGAGAGCTGAGAGGGGCCGGTCCGCGCTCCGCCTGGCGGCCGGGGGGCTGCCCGGGGGGCTGCCAGCCCAGGCGCTGGACCCTTAGGGCGCCTGGAGGCGGCCGCCAACGTCTCCGGCCATACCACCCTGAACGCGCCCGATCTCGTGGGATCTGGGAAGCTAAGCAGGGTCCGGCCCGGTTAGTACTTGGATGGGAGACCGCCTGGGAATACCGGGTGCCGCAGGCTTTGGCCGCTCCTTTTTGGTCCCCCCACAGCCAGCCAGCTGCGCACCTGCCGCGCTTCGGGCCGAGGGCCACGCAGCCCACGCACGCACGCGCCCCAGCCCACGCCGGGGGCCGAGCGAGGGAATCTGGGGCCCAGAGGGGATCCCCCCACGCCCCAGCAGCACACCAGCAGGCCGCCGCGCAAGGCGCCGCAACTCGCGGGCGCCCGCGCCCGCCGGTGGGGCAGCGCAGCCCCGTGGGGCGGACCCACGGCCCCCCAGGCGCAGACCTTGTGGCCCCTGGACTGCGCATGCGCGGCCTGCCGAGCTCCGCGGTGAGGACCTGGTTCGAGGCTGGGCGGGACGGACCGCGCGCCTGGGTCCCGAGAGCTGAGAGGGGCCGGTCCGCGCTCCGCCTGGCGGCCGGGGGGGCTGCCCGGGGGGCTGCCAGCCCAGGCGCTGGACCCTTAGGGCGCCTGGAGGCGGCCGCCAACGTCTCCGGCCATACCACCCTGAACGCGCCCGATCTCGTGGGATCTGGGAAGCTAAGCAGGGTCGGGCCCGGTTAGTACTTGGATGGGAGACCGCCCTGGGAATACCGGGTGCCGCAGGCTTTGGCCGCTCCTTTTTGGTCCCCCCACAGCCAGCCAGCTGCGCACCTGCCGCGCTTCGGGCCGAGGGCCACGCAGCCCACGCACGCACGCGCCCCAGCCCACGCCGGGGGCCGAGCGAGGGAATCTGGGGCCCAGAGGGGATCCCCCCACGCCCCAGCAGCACACCAGCAGGCCGCCGCGCAAGGCGCCGCAACTCGCGGGCGCCCGCGCCCGCCGGTGGGGCAGCGCAGCCCCGTGGGGCGGACCCACGGCCCCCCAGGCGCAGACCTTGTGGCCCCTGGCTGCGCATGCGCGGCCTGCCGAGCTCCGCGGTGAGGACCTGGTTCGAGGCTGGGCGGGACGGACCGCGCGCCTGGGTCCCCGAGAGCTGAGAGGGCCGGTCCGCGCTCCGCCTGGCGGCCGGGGGGGCTGCCCGGGGGGCTGCCAGCCCAGGCGCTGGACCCTTAGGGCGCCTGGAGGCGGCCGCCAACGTCTCCGGCCATACCACCCTGAACGCGCCCGATCTCGTGGGATCTGGGAAGCTAAGCAGGGTCGGGCCCGGTTAGTACTTGGATGGGAGACCGCCTGGGAATACCGGGTGCCGCAGGCTTTGGCCGCTCCTTTTTGGTCCCCCCACAGCCAGCCAGCTGCGCACCTGCCGCGCTTCGGGCCGAGGGCCACGCAGCCCACGCACGCACGCGCCCCAGCCCACGCCGGGGGCCGAGCGAGGGAATCTGGGGCCCAGAGGGGATCCCCCCACGCCCCAGCAGCACACCAGCAGGCCGCCGCGCAAGGCGCCGCAACTCGCGGGCGCCCGCGCCCGCCGGTGGGGCAGCGCAGCCCCGTGGGGCGGACCCACGGCCCCCCAGGCGCAGACCTTGTGGCCCTGGGCTGCGCATGCGCGGCCTGCCGAGCTCCGCGGTGAGGACCTGGTTCGAGGCTGGGCGGACGGACCGCGCGCCTGGGTCCCCGAGAGCTGAGAGGGGCCGGTCCGCGCTCCGCCTGGCGGCCGGGGGGGCTGCCCGGGGGGCTGCCAGCCCAGGCGCTGGACCCTTAGGGCGCCTGGAGGCGGCCGCCAACGTCTCCGGCCATACCACCCTGAACGCGCCCGATCTCGTGGGATCTGGGAAGCTAAGCAGGGTCGGGCCCGGTTAGTACTTGGATGGGAGACCGCCTGGGAATACCGGGTGCCGCAGGCTTTGGCCGCTCCTTTTTGGTCCCCCCACAGCCAGCCAGCTGCGCACCTGCCGCGCTTCGGGCCGAGGACCACGCAGCCCACGCACGCACGCGCCCCAGCCCACGCCGGGGGCCGAGCGAGGGAATCTGGGCCCAGAGGGGATCCCCCCACGCCCAGCAGCACACCAGCAGGCCGCCGCGCAAGGCGCCGCAACTCGCGGGCGCCCGCGCCCGCCGGTGGGGCAGCGCAGCCCCGTGGGGCGGACCCACGGCCCCCCAGGCGCAGACCTTGTGGCCCCTGGGCTGCGCATGCGCGGCCTGCCGAGCTCCGCGGTGAGGACCTGGTTCGAGGCTGGGCGGGACGGACCGCGCGCCTGGGTCCCCGAGAGCTGAGAGGGGCCGGTCCGCGCTCCGCCTGGCGGCCGGGGGGCTGCCCGGGGGGCTGCCAGCCCAGGCGCTGGACCCTTAGGGCGCCTGGAGGCGGCCGCCAACGTCTCCGGCCATACCACCCTGAACGCGCCCGATCTCGTGGGATCTGGGAAGCTAAGCAGGGTCGGGCCCGGTTAGTACTTGGATGGGAGACCGCCTGGGAATACCGGGTGCCGCAGGCTTTGGCCGCTCCTTTTTGGTCCCCCCACAGCCAGCCAGCTGCGCACCTGCCGCGCTTCGGGCCGAGGGCCACGCAGCCCACGCACGCACGCGCCCCAGCCCACGCCGGGGCCGAGCGAGGGAATCTGGGGCCCAGAGGGGATCCCCCCACGCCCCAGCAGCACACCAGCAGGCCGCCGCGCAAGGCGCCGCAACTCGCGGGCGCCGCGCCCGCCGGTGGGGCAGCGCAGCCCCGTGGGGCGGACCCACGGCCCCCCAGGCGCAGACCTTGTGGCCCCTGGACTGCGCATGCGCGGCCTGCCGAGCTCCGCGGTGAGGACCTGGTTCGAGGCTGGGCGGGACGGACCGCGCGCCTGGGTCCCCGAGAGCTGAGAGGGGCCGGTCCGCGCTCCGCCTGGCGGCCGGGGGGGCTGCCCGGGGGGCTGCCAGCCCAGGCGCTGGACCCTTAGGGCGCCTGGAGGCGGCCGCCAACGTCTCCGGCCATACCACCCTGAACGCGCCCGATCTCGTGGGATCTGGGAAGCTAAGCAGGGTCGGGCCCGGTTAGTACTTGGATGGGAGGACCGCCTGGGAATACCGGGTGCCGCAGGCTTTGGCCGCTCCTTTTTGGTCCCCCCACAGCCAGCCAGCTGCGCACCTGCCGCGCTTCGGGCCGAGGGCCACGCAGCCCACGCACGCACGCGCCCCAGCCCACGCCGGGGGCCGAGCGAGGAATCTGGGGCCCAGAGGGGATCCCCCACGCCCCAGCAGCACACCAGCAGGCCGCCGCGCAAGGCGCCGCAACTCGCGGGCGCCCGCCCGCCGGTGGGCAGCGCAGCCCCGTGGGGCGGACCCACGGCCCCCCAGGCGCAGACCTTGTGGCCCCTGGACTGCGCATGCGCGGCCTGCCGAGCTCCGCGGTGAGGACCTGGTTCGAGGCTGGGCGGGACGGACCGCGCGCCTGGGTCCCCGAGAGCTGAGAGGGGCCGGTCCGCGCTCCGCCTGGCGGCCGGGGGGGCTGCCCGGGGGGCTGCCAGCCCAGGCGCTGGACCCTTAGGGCGCCTGGAGGCGGCCGCCAACGTCCTCCGGCCATACCACCCTGAACGCGCCCGATCTCGTGGGATCTGGGAAGCTAAGCAGGGTCGGGCCCGGTTAGTACTTGGATGGGAGACCGCCTGGGAATACGGGTGCCGCAGGCTTTGGCCGCTCCTTTTTGGTCCCCCCACAGCCAGCCAGCTGCGCACCTGCCGCGCTTCGGGCCGAGGGCCACGCAGCCCACGCACGCACGCGCCCCAGCCCACGCCGGGGGCCGAGCGAGGGAATCTGGGGCCCAGAGGGGATCCCCCCACGCCCCAGCAGCACACCAGCAGGCCGCCGCGCAAGGCGCCGCAACTCGCGGGCGCCCGCGCCCGCCGGTGGGGCAGCGCAGCCCCGTGGGGCGGACCCACGGCCCCCCAGGCGCAGACCTTGTGGCCCCTGGGCTGCGCATGCGCGGCCTGCCGAGCTCCGCGGTGAGGACCTGGTTCGAGGCTGGGCGGGACGGACCGCGCGCCTGGGTCCCCGAGAGCTGAGAGGGGCCGGTCCGCGCTCCGCCTGGCGGCCGGGGGGGCTGCCCGGGGGCTGCCAGCCCAGGCGCTGGACCCTTAGGGCGCCTGGAGGCGGCCGCCAACGTCTCCGGCCCATACCACCCTGAACGCGCCCGATCTCGTGGGATCTGGGAAGCTAAGCAGGGTCGGGCCCGGTTAGTACTTGGATGGGAGACCGCCTGGAATACCGGGTGCCGCAGGCTTTGGCCGCTCCTTTTTGGTCCCCCCACAGCCAGCCAGCTGCGCACCTGCCGCGCTTCGGGCCGAGGGCCACGCAGCCCACGCACGCACGCGCCCCAGCCCACGCCGGGGGCCGAGCGAGGGAATCTGGGCCCAGAGGGGATCCCCCACGCCCCAGCAGCACACCAGCAGGCCGCCGCGCAAGGCGCCGCAACTCGCGGGCGCCCGCGCCCGCCGTGGGGCAG
>JBAWUJ010000230.1:0-45893 GCA_037176705.1 Molossus alvarezi
ATAAAGGGCATCCAGTCTTAATATCTTATTTAATTTGTGATGTAAGTTTGATACAAGGAAATGTGTTCCAAGAAAAGACACTGGGAGACCCATGATTCTTTAGTTTGATTTTGTTAAAATGATATCCATTACAAGTTCTGAGTAAAACTATATTATATCCCTACATTTACGTTATTGGTATTAACCTTTTCTTACACTTTCAACAGCTGAGCAGATTTGGACCAGTTTGTACTTGGATGGGCGACCCTTGATTCTTGACGTTGACATTTGGTAATTGTGTCTCTGATTCCCTCCTCAAACTCTTCCCTTGTGCCAGCCCATGGGATACTGAAGAGTCTCCGAACTAAGGACGTCATATATAATCCCATTTACACATGGAGAAAGTATTGAAAAAAGGAAGAGTGATTATGCATTAGTAAATTTTAGACTATTTTATTTATTTTTAATTAATTAATTAATTTTTGTTACAGATGTTTCTCCTTTTACCCCACTGATTCCCCCCTCCTTCAACATCCCCACACTGTCCACAGCTTTGTTGTCCATGTACATTGTTCATGCATACATGCATATAAGTTCTGTGATTTATCTCTTCCCCACCACCCTCTTTTCTGGGGATTGTCATTCTGTACCCCACATTCACGTCTCTGGGACTACCCCTTCCTCATACCGTTATGTTCATTACATTCCACAAATAAGTCAGATCATATGATACTTGTCTTTCTCTGTTTGGCTTGTTTCGCTTAGGATAATACTCTCCAGGTCCCTCCATGTCATCTCAAAGGATAAGAGATCTTTGTCTCTTACAGCTGCATAGTACTCCATTGTGTATATATACCACAGCTTTTTTATCCATTCGTCTACTGATGGACATTTGGGCTGATTCCAGATCTTAGCTATTGTAAATAGTGCTGCTACAAACATGGGGGTACATATATTTTTTTTCTGATTGGTGTTTCAGGCTTCTTAGGGTATATTCCTATAAGTGGAATCACTGGGTCAAATGGCAGTTCAATTTTTAAATTTTTGAGGTAACATCATATTGTTTTCCATAGTGACTGCACCAGTCTACATTCCCACCAGCAGTGTACTAGAGTCCCCTTGTCTCCACACCCTCGCCAACACTTGTTTGATGATTTGTTGATGGTGGCCATTCTGACAGGTGTGAGGTGATACCTCATTGTTGTTTTAATTTGCATCTCTCTGAGGACTAGTGATGTGGAACATTTTTTCATATGTCTCTTGGCCATTTGTATATCCTGTTTGGAAAGGTGTCTATTTAGTTCCTCTGCCCATTTCTTAATTGGATTCTTTGTCTTTCTTTTGCTGAGTTGTATGAGAACTCAATATATATTGGAAATTAACCCCTTATCTGATATGTCATTGGCAACTGTGCTCTCCCATACAGTGGGTTGCCTTTCATTTTGATGATTGTATCTTTTGCTGTGCAGAAGCTATTGAGTTTGATGTAGTCCCATGTGTTCATTTTCTTTTTTGTTTCTGTTGCCTTAGGTGATGTATCAGTGAAAATTCTGCTGCGTATGATGTCAGAAAATTTGTTGCTCACATTTTCCTCTAGGATATTTATGGATACATGCGTCACATTTTAGTCTTTTATCCATTTTGAGTTTGTTCCTGTGTATGGTGTAAGTTGATGGTCTAGTTTCATTTTTTTTTTTTTTTTTTTTGCATGTAGCTGTCCAATTTCCCCAACACCATTTATTAAAGAGGCTGTCTTAGTCCACTGTATGCTCTTTCCACCTTTGTCAAACATTAATTAATCATATTGCCTTGAGTTCATTTCTGGGTTCTCTGTTTTGTTCCACTGGTCCATATGCCTGTTCTATGCCAGTACCAGGCTGTTTTGATAACTGTGGCTTTGTATTATAACCTGAAATCTGGTAATGTGATACCTCCAACTTTGTTTTGTTTTTTGTTTTATTTTTCAAGATTGCTGTGGCTATTCAAGGTCTTTTTTTTTTGGTTCCATATGAACTTTTGAAGTATTTGTTCTAGTTCTGTGAAGTATGTCAATCGTATTTTGATGGGGATTGCTTTAAATCTAGATTGCTTTGGGTAGTATGGACATTTTAATGACGTTAATTCTTCCAATCCATGAACAGGGCATGTGCTTCCACCTTTTTATATCTTCCTCTATTTCTTTTTTCAAGGACCTGTAATTTTCTATGAATAGGTCCTTTATCTCTTTGGTTAATTTTATTCATAGGTATCTTAAATTTTTTGCCACATGGTAAATGGTATTTTTATTTGTTTGTTTAGTTTCTCTTTCTGTGAGTTCATCATTGGTGTATAAGAATGCCATCGATTTCTTGACATTAATTTTGTATCCTACTACTTTGCCAAATTCATTTATTAACTCTATTAAATTTTTGATGGAGTTGTTGGGGTTTTCTATGTATAGTATTATGCCATCTGCGGATAAAGACAGTTTCACTTCCCTTTTTCCCATTTGGATCCCTTGTAATTTTTCTTCCTGTCTGATTGCTTTGGCTAAGACTTCCAGTACTATGTTAAATAGGAGTGATGAAGTGGGCATTTTTGTCTTGTTCCTGTTCTTAAGGGAAATGGTTTTAGTTTTTGCCCATTGAGTATGATGTTGGCTGTAGGTCTTTTATATATGGCTTTAATTACGTCAAGATAGAATCCCCCTATTCCCAGATGTTGAGCTTTTGTATCAGAAATGGGTGCTGGACTTTGTTGAATGCGTATCCTACGTCTATTGATATGATCATATGGTTTTTATCTTTCATTTTTTTTATGTGGTGTATCACATTTGTTTGATTTACTAATATTGTATCAGCCTTGCATCCCTGGGGTGAATCCCACTTAGTCATGGTAATAATTATTTGATGTATTGCTGTGCTCGATTTGCTAGTATTTTGTTCAGAATTTTGGCATCTATGTTCATCAGGGATATTGGTCTGTAGTTTTTTTGTAGTGTCTTTTTCTGGTTTTGGAATTAGAATTATGCTTGCCTCATAAAACAAGTTTGGAAGTCTTTCTTTTTCTTGAATTTTTTGAAATATTTTGAGGAGAATGGGTATTAGTTCTTCTTTGAATGTTCAGTAAAATTCCTCTGTGATGCCCTCTGGTCCTGGGCTTTTGTTTGCTGGGAGCGTCTTGATTATATCTTATTTTTTTGTTTGTTTTGTTTTGTTTATATTGTATGTTCAAATTTTCTATTACTTCCCAGTTCAGATTTGGGAGACTATGTGTTTCTAGAAATTGGTTGTGATGTAGAATCCAGAGACAGTGCAGATGAGGGAGAGGGTCTGTGAGGGCTTCACCAGTCCTGGGCCCAACTCCTGTAGCTGCACCTGGGACAGGACACCTGGGGTCAAGGAGCATCAGGCCCTGTCAATCAAGTGCAGTCACAACAACCCCATAGACCCCTGTCTGACCTCTGAGACCCTCACCTTGGGGGGCTGTCACCAGGCACAGGAGAAGACCCAGCAGTCTCATCTTCTTCTAGACCAGGGCTCGGCCTTCCCCAGAGACCTCAGCCCTGTGTGAGGGGAGAGCTGTGAGCCTCCCCAGCCCAGGGGAGGATTTACCCTGGAGCTTGGGGAGAAATTTGCATGTTGGGCAGCCTGTTCCTTATAAGTGGAGGACTGAGGTCAGGCTTCCCTGGTATTTTTGAGTCTTCTGTGGGTTATCTCTTCCCCTGAACTCACTCAGCATGTAAGTCAGGGAAGGGGGATCATCTAGTATTTTAAACTGCATCTCTCTGATGATTAGTGACCTGGAGCAATTTTCGTATGTCTGTTGTCCATCTGTTTGTCCTCTTCAGAGAAGTGTCTATTCAGGGCCTCTTCCCATTTATTAATGAGGTTGTTGGTCTGTGTAATGATTTGTATAAGTTTTTTTTTTTAATACATTTCTTAATATAACCCCTTAACAGATGTACCATTAGCAAATAGACAATAAACGGTTCTAACTTAGAGAAGTCAGAGGTAAACAAAGAATCATGAACCCAGAGAGGTTTCCTGAGGAAAACTAAAGAGGAAACCACACAGGAAACCAGCCTAAACCTCCAACCCCACCAGCTTCTGGGATGGTCTTTGTGTTCAGGGACCCTGAGCGCCCCCTGGTGGCCGTAGCCCCTCTTGCAGGGAGGTTTGTGTCTGGGCTCACACTGACTTCCCCTCACTGTGTCTGTTACACAGTAATACACGGCCGTGTCCTCGGCTCTCAGGCTGTTCATTTGCAGATACAGCGTGTTCTTGGAGTTGTCTCTGGAGATGGTGAATAGGCCCTTCACAGCGTCCTCATAGTATGTGCTACCACCACTACCACTAATGTATGAGACCCACTCCAGCCCCTTCCCTGGTGCCTGGCGGACCCAGCTCATGTCGTAGTCGATGAAGGTGAATCCAGAGGCTGCACAGGAGAGTCTCAGAGACCCCCCCAGGCTTCACCAAGGTTCCCCCAGACTCCACCAGCTGTACCTCACACTGGACACCTGCAAACACAAAGACGTCCTGGTCAGGAAACTGTCACATGCCCACTGTTTCTCTCATCCACTCTCACACTCAGTGTCACTTGTTCTCCACAAATTGCCTCTTAAAATGGCAACAAGGAAAATACAGCTGAGCAAAAACTCCATGGTGAATGATCTGTGTTTAGTCCTGGTCTGGGAATGTGGTCACCTGGAGATCCCAAGGCTGAGCTCCTGTCTCAGAGCTGCAGGGTCTGGGCAGGGCTGGTTTTTATGAGCAGAGCGGACCCTATTTGCATGTCCTCCTACTACATAGGGAGCTCTGGGATTGGAGACCTGCAGATTTGGTGGTGCCTCAGTGCAGGTTGGAGTGCCCTGGGGGCGAATTGTAGTCATGACCAAATTTCAATAATGAAATAAAGTCATAATAGGTAGGGGCGTGTCCAAGAGTCCACATCTGGTAACAGTGAGATCAGATACTGAGTTCAGCACCTAAACACTGTCTCCTAATTCTCCCTGGACCTACTTCAAGGCAGAGTGGAACCTGCGCAGTGAGGGTGCAGACCCCTTGGATATAATGGAGCATGGATGAACATCTGTATTCTGGAGTTTCCCAAAAGTCAGGCCTGGGGACCATCTGACATGTGGAAAGAGACCACAGGCTGCAGATCTTGTAAGAGCAAATGTCATGCACACGGTGTGTTGGTGCCCTTGGGCCTAACTGTCTCTGGCTTTCTGACCTTCAAGAAGACAAAGAAGACTGAGTGTTGTGTAGATGCTTTTCTATCCCTTGGGCTCAGATATACTGAGAAGTTGGAGAGATCCATGGAGCTGTTGGAGAGCCTGTGGGTTTCCACCGTCTAGAAGTCCATCCATAGAGGTCTATTTCCATAGAGAGTAATAAAAACCTCAAAGAAGTTGTTATAATAGAACAATTAGTGAGATAAATGTTAGTCCAAATACCTATGATTAGTGAGAAGGCTCATAATTTATGGTTAACCTCTCATTTATAAAGCAAAGAGTTTTGCACTTTAAGTTCACAGTGAATGCCATGGTGATATGAGTTGAACTGATCACTCAGCTTGGTCCTTCCCAATTGTGTTATTACAACTGTGAAAGTTTATTGTCAAAAGGGACCACTTGATGATTCCACAGCATTTAGATAACAGTGTCGTGTCCTGGTGTAATAAACGTGTTTACAGACCCTGGAGATAAATCCTGGACAGTAGATGTGCCTGGAACCAATCTCCTTCTGGGGGACGTGAGCTCAGTGAGTCCTGAGTTCCCCAGTGTCCTGAGAGCACGTTTTCCTTCAAAGCCCACAGAGGACCAGAGACTCCTCATCGCCTCCCCTCATCCAGCGTGGGTGCCGGGTCCCTTCCCGCAGGAGCTATATGGACCCTGCTGTTCACAGGACGTCCCCTTCTCTTTCTTTCCTTCTACAAACCCCACCATCTGCTCCTTGGCTGTGAACCTCTCGGGGTCTTTGTTGCACATAGGGGAGCCTCGTGCTCTTCTCTGGTGGCGATGCCCTTATTGCAAGAGCCTTGAAGAAAATCTTCCTTCAAGTTTATAGACTCTAAAAACTGGTTGTTTTTTTTTTTTGTTTGTTTGTTTTTTTATACCAGAGAGAACAATCTGGAAGAGATTTAAGTAGGTCTGAAGTTTGTGGGTTATTTTTAAACTGTCAGAGACAGAATCAATGATCAAAGTCAGGAAACAGGCTGAGGAAGACACTCTATTCGAACATGAGCACCTTCCAGCAGAAGGAAAGGGGTCGAGCACAGAACACCAGGCCCAGGGCTGGGGTCTGAGCCTCAGAAAGTTGTTTTTGGCCTTGTGCTCATGGAGGTCACTGAGATGGATGTAACAATTGCTTCCGGGTGTGGATTTCTCTCTCACTTCCATTTTAACTCCTTGGATGGGAATGCCTGTCCCTGGATGGAGTACTGGCCCTGCAGCTGTGTTGTAGGAGAACATGACTAACTGGTCATGCCCACACGTCTGCAGACAAAGAACATTTTGCCCCAAATAGTCTCCACACCTGACTGACAAGTGCAGTTGGGACCTTTCTAATGGGGACATTCAGGTGGATGTTGGACTGGAGGCCCTGCTCTCAGGGTCAGCATTCGGAGGACGTTGGTTTGTGCTGAATGCAGTGCCTGTGGGTGGATGAGAACCAGTGGAGGGTGAGGTGGCTGTGGTCCTGTGAGCCACACTCACAACCTGGGGATGTTACATGGCAAATGGGACTTTGTCATGTTAGATTCATGTGGAGATCCTGAGATACAAGCATTTCAGTAGATGACCCGGGTGGGTACTCCTATGAGAAGTGTTTACATCAGAGGGAGGTAGAGGGAGATTAGGTTCAAGGTGGACAAGGACACACTGTGACCTCTGAGCTCAGGGACCTCTTCCTGGCTGTGGAGATGGAGGAAGAGGCCACGGGACCAGGAAGGCAGTTCTAGTACCTGGGAAAGATCAGGAAACAGGCTCCCCTGTATGACGATGGAGAAGCTGACAACATACAGACCCAGAAACCAAGAAGCCATCAACAAGCTCCTGAGGAGATGCCTGGTTGTCAGGACGCATTAGAAGGACCAAGCTGCGTGATCAATTCAACTCACCACCCTGCATTAACTTTAAGATTTTTTTTTTCTCACTCAAGGACATTTTGTTCTTTTTTCTTTTTGTTCTGATAGAGTGGGAGGAAAGAGAAAAAAACATCAACGTGAAAGGGGCACATCGAGTGGTTGCCACCTGAACCACCTAAATAGGACCGTGACCAAACTGCAACTGAGGTACGTGCCCTTAGCAAGAGCCGAACCTGGGTCTCTCTGGACGTGTCTCTGGAGATGGAGGTGCGGCTCTTGAAGGACGGGCCGTAGTAAGTTCTGGCACCAGAATTGATAAACCCCATCCACTCCAGCCCCTTTTCTGGGTTCTGGCAGATCCAGTTGCAGAAATAATGACTGGTTCTGATGGAGAATCCAGACACAGTGCAGGTGAGGGAGAGGGTCTGCGAGGGCTTCAGCAGTCCTGGGCCCGACTCCTGCAGCTGCACCTGGGACAGGACACCTGGGGACAAGGAGCATCAGGCCCTGTCAGTCACGTGCAGTCACAACCACCCCACAGACCCTGTCTGACCTCTGAGATCCTCACCTTGGGGGGCTGTCACCAGGCACAGGAGAAGACCCAGCAGTCTCATCTTCTTCTAGACCAGGGCTCTGCCTTCCCCAGAGACCTCAGCCCTGTGTGAGGTGAGAGCTGTGAGCCTCCCCAGCCCAGGGGAGGATTCACCCTGGAGCTTGAGGAAAAATTTGCATGTTGGGCAGCCTGTTCCTTATAAGTGGAGGACTGAGGTCAAGCTTCCCTGGTCCTCCTGGGGTCCTTGTGTGGGGATTTATTTTTGTGAACTCACTCAGCATGTAAGTTAAGCTTAAGGGATCCCCTGATTGATGTGACCTATTTGAGTCAGGTCAATGGAGGTACTCACCTGTGATAAATGGTGGACTAGATGAGGCGGTTATATTTTTAATTTCTCATGCATCTTTCCAAGAGATTTAAGGTGGTTTACATTTGCCAAGGTAGTTTCTTAAACCCCACTCTCTAATATATGCACAATTGCCAAACATTTTTAACAAACAATCACATTTTCCTAAATATAATTTTATATGTATAAATAATGTCTACCTTGCTCTGAAAATCTCAACATGAAGGGCATTCATTCCCAGTATATTTTATTT
This sequence comes from Molossus alvarezi, assembly GCA_037176705.1. Lineage (NCBI taxonomy): Eukaryota > Metazoa > Chordata > Mammalia > Chiroptera > Molossidae > Molossus > Molossus alvarezi. The sequence continues at coordinate 8,203 of JBAWUJ010000230.1, forward strand.
ATTTTTTATCCTCACCTGAGGACATTTTTCCTTTTTTTTTTTTTGTTCAGATAGAGTGGGAGGGATAGAGAGGAAGAGAGAGAGAAACATTGACGTGAAAGGGACACATTGAGTGGCTGCCACCTACATGACCCAACCAGTACCGGAGACAAACTGCAACCGAGGTACATGTCCTTAGCGGGAACTGAACTCAGGTTTGTCTGGACCGCAGGCCGATGCTCTAATCGCTGAGCCAACCTGGACAGGACCATCCCCAGTATCTTATTTGTTTAATTAGTGATGATTCTTTGATTCAAGGAACTAAATTTGAAGAACATATTCTTTCACAACTCATGATTCATTTGTTTTGTTTTGTTAAAATGATACTCATTTCTAATAAAAAGTAAAAAAAAAAAAAGAAAGGAAATATTTGCAAAAAGCACTTATGACAGAATTTTTTTACTGCCCCCCCAAAAAAAACCCTTAAAACTCAATGCTAAGAAAACAAACAACCTGATTTAAATATTGGCCAAAGACTTGGACACCTATGAAAGCAGATATCCAGGTGACAAATAAGAATATGGAAAGATATCCCACATCATTTGTCATCAGGGAACTGTAAGTCAAAAGAACAATAAAATACCTTGTCATACCTACTAGAATATCCCGAATCCAGAACAATGACATCACCAAATGCTGGCAAGGATGTGGCGCAATAGGAACTCTTACTCATTTTCGGCGAAAATTCAAAATGGGAGGACAGCCACTTTGGAAGACAGTTTGGAAGTTTCTTTTGAAACTAAACACAATTGTTTCCTTGGGTGAGGATTAAAAAAAAAAACAAAAAAAAACAAAAAAAAAAAAACTAAACATACTCTTACTGTAAGATTCAGCAGTTGGGCTCCTTGGTATTTACCCCAAATAAATGAAAACACATGTTTACACAAATATCTCACATAAATGTTTACTCACAAAAGCTAAAACTTGGCTGCAACAAAGATGTTCTTCAATAGCTAAAAGGGTAACGAAACTGGAATGTTGAAATAGTGGAATGTTATTCAGTGCTGAAAAAGAGACAGCACTATCAAGCCTTGAAAATATATCAAGAACCTTAACTGCACATTACTAAGTGAAAGAAGCCAATCTGAAAAGAAAAGGAGGGTGGGGAGACTCTGTGGAGAGAGTTAAAGAGGAAGGGTTGCTAGTGGTGGGTAAGTGGTGAATAGTCAAAGCAGAGAAGATTTTTAAGGCAATGGTAATACTCTGAATAACATTATAATGATGGAGTATCCAAACCTATAGAATGTACTACAGTGAACCATAATGTAAGCCATGGACTTTGGATGATTATGATCTGTTCATGTAAGTTCATTAATTGTAACGAATGTACCATCCTGGTTGGGGATGTTGATATTGGTGAAGGCTAAGTTTGTGTGGCATCAGGGGGTATATGGGAAATCTCTGTACTTTTCCTTTAATTTTGCTGTAAACCTAAAACTGCTCAAAAACAATAAAGTCTTAGTAAGATAACAAATAAAATAAAGTAAACTAATGTTTAAAACACACATCTGATTAAGAACTTTTATCTAAATTATTGAAAGATCCTGGCTGATGTGGCTCAGTGGTTGAGCATTGGCCCTGCACCAAGAGGTCACCAGTTCGATTGCAGGTCAGGGCACATGCCGTGGTTGTGAGTCTGATCCCCAGTGAGGGGCATGATCCCCAGTGAGAGTCATGCAGAAGGTGGCCAATTGATGTTCTCTCTCATTGATGTTTTATCTCTTTCCCTCTCCCTTCCTCTCTCGAAAATCAACAAAGAATAACTAACTAAATAAATAAATACTAAAATAAAATATGCAAAGATTGTTAAAAGAACAATAAGAAAACAATGCTGTAATTTTAGATGATTTTTATTTCATATATATAAAATGTAACTTTATTTTACTTTTTAAATTTATTAATTTGAGGGAGAGATAAAAAGACAGGGAGAAGTTTATTTTTTGTTCCATTTATTCGTGCATTCATTGGTCGATTCATGTTTGCACCCTTACTGACAATAGAACCCAAAATGTTGGCATATCGTGATGAAGTTCTAACCATCTCAGCCACCATCCACGGCTATAAAATATAATTGTAAGATATATGAAATCATTAGATAGTTTTTATTTCAAGTAGAAAGGAATAATTAATTCAAATGTGGTTGCCTACACTAAAATAAAAATAATTGAAATGTACCAAAAATGATACTTATTTCAAATTCTAAGTAACACTATACTCCATCCCTGTATCTCGGTTATATATATGAACAGTTTTCTCAAAACCTTTCTCAAGAACCCTTGATTCTTGATGTCGAACATAGATAATTTTGTCCCTTTTCAAACTCTCCCCTTGTGCAAGCCCATGGCGTATGGCTGAGTCGCCAAACAAATTATATCAGACATAATTATGTGCCCAGGGTTCTCAGTCTTTCACAGTGACAATTGGTCCCATGGGAACCTGGTGAGATAATGTCCCCTGATTTTTAGAAAGAAATTATTAAAAAATAAGCTTGATTTTTATGTGCTCAATTCAGAATCTTTCATAGGTTGAAATTGTAAAGGCAGCAGATTAACTAATCTGTTTTCTCAGTCTAGAGATATCAGCGATATTGGGGTTCAGATGATGGGAGGATGGAGAGAATACTCAGTACAGATTTTGGTGTAGGAAAGGGAACTTTGGCCTGACAGGAACCCTCACTCTCAACCCCTCCCTCTGGCCCTGGGAACCATCACTGTGGTGAGAGGTGCTGCCCTCCCCCCACAATGACCATATAATGTCCTCAACGCATAATGCACACGTTCTTCCATCAGACATATACATCAGAAACATATTAGACAATAGTGTCTTCTAATCCCTTTAATGGAATGTGGGTGGGAAAACAATTTTATTTTGATCAATGTTTACTTCAACACTATTTGATTTAATGGGGCCACTTTTTGATGTTTTTTATTATAATCCTCCACAAAATCGTCACTCTTCCTTGCTTATGGTAGGGGAAACCCTGATGTGAACACAGTGAAAAAAATATCTCAAGAGAAAATAAGGGTGGAATCCTTAATATCACTGAAATTGAGTTTGTGGTGTCCTCTGACCAGGAGACCAATGGTTGAAAGAAGAAGCACAGATTCATTTCAAATTAATTCACTTGCCCTGGCTGGTTTGGCTCAGCGGTTAGAGCGCCGGCCTGCGGTCCAGAGAGGCCCGGGTTTGGTTCCCGCTAAGGGCATGTACCTCGGTTGCAGTGTGTCCCTGGCCCTGGTTGGTCGTGCGGGTGGCAGCCACTCGATGTGTCCCTTTCACATCGATGTTTCCCTCTCTCTCTCTTCCTCTCTCTCCCTCCCACTCTGTCTGTACAAAAAATGGAAAAATGTCCTCGGATGAGGACTAAAAAAAAAAAAAAAAATTAATTCACTTGATTGGACTTTACATTGTGAATTTCACTACAGTACGTAGCATAAAAAACCAGACTAACCTAAGAGTAATTGTATCATGTAGACATCAGGCAAACGAGGAAGAAACCTCAAAGAATGTGAGGAAGATGCTGAGCAGAGATGACAGAGCCAGGATCCTAGAGGGTATTTCACGAGGATGGAAGTGACCAGGAGGACAGAGATGCAGAGAGGTCGTGAGAGGGAGACATGAAGAGATGAACTGGAGCTGACGTCGGGAAAGTGAATGTCCCAGTGAAAGCCCTGCATGGAGCTGTGTGTGCAGGACTCACATGGGACAGTGAGAGAGCGAGGCCCTGGCGAGTGTGGGGACCTGGAGTGAGCTCAGACCCAGGGCGTGTGGACACACTGAATCTTTCTCTGTGGACACTGCATCCCAGGCACAGGGTGGAGAGGATGCCCGGGGTGCTCAGTCTTTCAAGGAGAACTGGGTCCCATGGGAACCTAGTGAGATAATGGTCCCTAAGTCTGCCTAGACATGACTTGTCTGGGAAAGAGAATGTTGTCAACATCATCATCATCCTCAGTGAGATGAGGGAAGACAGGGCCCAGGACAAGGAGGAGGTTCCCTGGAACCCTGAATTCCAGGCAGAATGGAAACATCCTGAGCACCCCAGGGAGCTGTTCTTACTCCTCCCTTTGTGGTTCCTATGGGATATGCCCAGTTTAGTGGGTCCCGAGCGCCCCTTGTTGGTCCTAAAGGGTCTGTGGGGTCCAGAACGCCCCCTGGTATCCTGACCCCTCCTGGTGGATCTGAGGGTCTCCTGCAGGTCAGCCCCTTTTGTCTCCCTGCAGGGAGTTTGTATCTGGATCATAGAGACTCCTGCTCAGGAAAATCTCACATGTCCAGTGTTTATGTCACTAACACTCATTTACATACTCTGTGCACACAGTTCTCCATAATTTACTTCTTAAAATAGCAACACGGACAAGCCAGCTGAGACCAAACTCCATGGTGAGTGGTCTGTGTTCAGTCCTGATCAGGGAATGAGAACATCTTGGATCCCAGGGCTGGGCTCCTGTCCCAGAGCAGCAGGCTCAGGGCTGGGCTGGTTTTAATGAACTGAGGGGGCCCTATTTTAATGTCCTTCTATTGTAGAGAAAGCTCTGAGATTGGATGCCAACATAAAGGACATGGTTTTAGAGTGTGGAGTGTCCAAGGGCATATGTCTTTGAAAGACTGGCCCGGGTGTCTGGGCCTCTGTTATTCTAAACTGGACCCAGCTGCTTCCCTGAATGACCTCCAGACAGGGGGACATGCCAAGTGAGGGTTTCAGTGCTACCTGGCTGGACAATGGAGCAAGTTAAAATGTGATCATGGTACAATATAGGAGGAAAATTAATGTAATAAGAAACTAAAGAAGAGGTACAGTCTTAAATACCATATCTTAGAAGGCTACCTGTATGAACACAGGATGGTGATCAACCATCACACCCAGAGGGACCTTAATGTGTGGAAATTTCATGTTCAGGAGACAGAAGCTCCCTCTGACACTATTTACCCTGCACAGTGCTCAGAGGATAAACTGAGAAGAGAGTGTGAATCTAGGGCCAGTAGATCAATGTTGGGGGACAGTGGGTGTCTTTGTGGGTCCCTGCGAAGTAGAAGCCTTAACTATGGAGAAGCAGACTGTGTCCTCTCTCCGAGTCCTTCAGGGAGTTTGAAGTTGAATGTGCAGCAGCTGCATGGCCTCCTCTGTGGGGTTTGTTCTCTAGACCCTGCTGGACCGGGTTCAGTCACTGGGGATGGAGAAGAACCTCAGTCATGACCACGTGAGTTTAGGAGAAGTTGTGGAGTAATTAAGTTTAGGTTATAGAAATTTGGTTCAGAAATATCTTGATACTATCATTAATATAGAAAAACAAATCTAAATAAAATGTTGTTTTAAAATATTTTTCTTAATCTGTTTTTATAATATGAATAAATCATTCAAATAACCTTCCATTAATGTAGCTCATGCATCTGATTTTCTATAAACTGGTTAGCCTGCCAGTTCAGCCGTGGTCTCACCATCAGGATCTGTCCATGTGCACATCTGATGTGGTCCACATCAGGGCTGCAGGAGACAGGTGCATTCCTAGTTCCTCAGAAGTAAATTTCAGTCACTTTCCTTCTCTGCACATGACCCTGGGGAATGCTGTCCCCTCGTCCAAACACAGGGAGTCACCTGGAGTGTGACGTCTCCTGCTGTGGGTGTCACTGTGCAGAACTGGGAAGAGATGCTCCCAGGTACATAGATGGGGACCAACAAGCCAGGGGCCACACTCTCAGACTCTTGTTCTTTATGTCCTGAGTTTCCTCCTCATGGAGCAAGTTCACAGTGTCTCATATCACTTTCCTCAGACATAACCACACACGGTGATGTAGTCATTAATATACAAACAACTGGCTTGGAAATTTCCATCCTCTTTACTCAGCCATAGAAGGAAGGAAATCCTACCATTTGTGTCAACGTGGATGGACCTAGAGGGACTTGTGCTGAGTGAAGAAAGTCAGACACAGAGAGACACACACCCTGTGGTTTCACTGATATGAGGAATCTACAGAACAATGTAAAGTAACAGGCAGAACAGAAACAGACTCATGGACTCAGGGGACAGACTTAGGGGTAGAGCGAGGGCAGTTGGGGACCTGGGTGAAAGGGGAGGGACTGAGGAGCACAGACTGGCAGTTAGTGGCAGTGACAAGATGAAAAGTGCAGCCCAGGGAACAGTCAGTCGTATCGTCATAACTGGTGTGGGGTCAGGTGGGCACTGGAACTACTGGTGCCTCACTTCATAAATTATATGATGTCTGACCATGCAGCTGTGCACCATGAGCTAATATAAAATAATACAGGCTGTCAATGGTAATTGAAATAAAAAAGAAATACAGGGAAATGGCCCTCATTCCAGTGAGATTAAACCTAGGGTGTGGTGGGTGTGACCCAGGCAGGGGACAGGGCTGAATTCCAGGACTGTGCTCACAGGTATCTTCTCTGGGAAATTTCTGACATTGTTAGAGTCATTAGAGGCTCCACTGAGAACTTGGACCTGAAATTATGCGCTGAGGGTTCACATCTCAATCACAAACGGAAGACTATGATCCAGGACTTACTTCAACAATCAGACTTGCTGAAGAGTCTTTCCAGATATTCCATCCATATACGTGATACATGTCTGGAGGCTTAAAGTCCTCAGTCCAGGTGCCATCAAGGTGCCTCCTGGAGAGGGACGTCCTCCTGGTTCTTATCTGACAGCCTCTTGCTGGGTCTGCACTTGGTGGCCCGACAGGCAGGACCTCTGGGCTCCATGAGGAAGGCACTGATATCAGGACGGACACTCATGACCTAAACATCCCCCTGAGACCCCAACTTCTAACACCATCATGTTTAGGGATGAGAATTTAAACATGTGAAATTGGGGATCACAGATGTTCAAACCACAGCACCATCCTGAAGCTTCTGCAGGAGGGTGGGCCTGCCTCCCTCTGACCTCAGCCCAATGAGGTGGATTCGTGCTCTGACCTTCAGACTGTAGGGAATGACCATGTGCAGACTGAAGCCCTGGTCTGTGTTGATGTTATTCGGTTGTCCTAGGAATGCACCAGGAGGAGGGTTCTCCATCCCAGTCCATGGTGAGGGGCTGAGATGTGGACACTTCTGGAGGGGGTGTGGCTGTGGGTGACTCTCAGGTCACAGTCTCATCTATATATAATGTGATCTCCCTCATGTAAATTGCATATTCATAAAGCAAAATATTGATAGTGGATGCCTGGACCACACCTGAGAGGTGATATAGGGCACAGGGATTGTGTTCAGTGGGAGTCTGAGGTCCACACCCCAATTCTGTAAGGAGTACATGTGTCCCTGCCAGGTCCTTGGACTGTGTGCACACTGAGCTCCTCTCATCCCCCAGGGCCCTGCTGACAATGAGGGGACCATCAGTCCCCACAGAGTGGATCATTTCACCTGTCAGTGGGCAAGAAGGGACAAAAGTGCAGCAAATCAGATTACGCCCCTGTGTCACCATTCAGACTGGATCCTTGACACTGATAATCAGTGAGATCCTCCTGGATTCAGGTGTGTATCAGTAGATGGTTATCGTTATTCTTGACCAGTATTCCACTGATAGTTTGTTTATTGGTAAAATTATATTAAAACATGTTTGGGTTGTTGTAGCTCCTAACACAAATAAAGATGCTAAAAGTGTTTGTATTCATATTTTTATGAACATGAAGATGCGTTCTTCTGGAGCAAACATCCCTTGTGGGAGCCCTGAGATACGCGTTAGGTACGTATTTAATGTAATAAGAATCCGCAGTTCATTTGTGAAGAAAGAATAACAGGATATAGAGAGACCTAGGGTAGGAGACACCTCCAGTCACTGCCGATATGTCATCTGCACACACAGTGTCACCTCCTCACTTGTCTGCAGTGAGAACATGAGAAGTTAGAACCACAGGAAAAAAGGCGAGAATCTTCCTGGACGCAGCTGAGAGCTGAGAGGAAACCCCTGCTCCCAACACGAAGACCCTCCTTCCCCTCACTCTGCACCTGCTCCTGGGCTGTGCTTTGTGGGCTGTGGATATTGAGCGCCCCCTGGTGTCCTAAGCGCCCCCTGCAGTTCCGCCTTCCTTTCTCCATCAGGAGGTGTGTCTCTGGGCTCACACTGACTTCCCCTCACTGGGTGTCCTGCACAGTCATACACGGCCGTGTCATTGGCTCTCAGGCTGTTCATCTGCTGGTGCAGCGTGTTTTTTGTGTTGTCTGTAGAGAAGGAGAAAGGGCCCTTCACACAGTCCGCATAGTATTTCTTTCTTCACTACATATAACTGCACCCACTGCAGCCCTTTCCCTGGAACCTGGCGGACACAGCGCCTAGTGTTGCCACTGACTGTGAATCCAGAAGCTGCACAGGAGTCTCAGAGACGCCCCAGTCTGCACCAAGGCTCCACCAAACTCCACCAGCTGCTCCTCACACTGGACACCTGCAAAAAAAAAAAGAAGTCCTGGTCAGAAAACCCTCAGACCTCTACGGTATCTAACTCTCATATCTCCACAACTATTCAGTGTCTCTTATTCTTAACAAATTAACTCTTAAAATAGCAACAAGGAAAACCCATCTGAGTCCCAAATCCATGATGAGTGCTCTGTGTTCAGTCCTGATCAGGAAACGGGGCCACCTGGGGATCCCAGGCTGGGCTCCTGTCCCAGTCTGCAGGGTCTGGGCTGGGCTAAATTTATGGGCAGAGAGGATCCTATTTGCATGACTTCCTACTATATAAGGAGCTCAGGGCTTGGATACTGGCAGAGTGGTCCTTGGCTCTGTGCAGGTGCAAGTGTCCTGGGGGAAAATTGTGGTCATTATAACATTTCAGTATCTAAATATGAATCATAAGGATGTGGTGGCATTTTCTGTGTCCACATGTAGTAACAGTGAGACCAGCATCTGGTCTGTGCTTCTCCCCACTGGGCCCTTCCACTTTCCTGAACCAACCCAGGGTAGAGTGTGCCGATCCCTTGCAAGTAAAGAGAGCATCAATGAACGTCTGAATTCTGGTGCTACCCACACCTCAGGGTGGAGACAAGCAGACCTGTGGAAAGAGAACACAGGCTGCAGGTCCTGTAAGAGTGGATCTTCTGAACATGCTGTGTTGGTGCCCTTGGCCCTGAGTGTCTCTGGCTTCCTGGCCATGAAGGGGATAAAGAAGGAAGAGTGTTGAGAAGATGCTTCTCTATCCCTGAAACTCAGAGACACTTAGCATTCAGGGAGATTCATGGAGCTGATGGAGAGGCTGAGGGTTTCCAACACCCAGAAGTTCATCTTCAGAGGGTCTGTCTGCATGGACAGTAATGGAAACCTTAAAGGAGGTGATATAATAGAAATCAGTGAAGTAACTGTGGCTCATGATACATAGATCAGTGAGGGGAGGCTCTTATCTGTTTCATGCTGGGAACCTTTGTATATTATGTGCAAAGGGGCTTTGTAATATTCGAGTCATTTAGTGATCTGATATCCAAACATTTTTGAGGTGAATCTAGACAGGTCCTCCTAATGTAAGTGTTTCCATCAGAGGGAGGCACAGGGAGATTAGGCTGCAGGAGGAAAAGGACACACTGTGACCTCTGGGGTCAGGGGCCCGATTCCTGGCTGTGGAGATGGAGGAAGAGGCAATAGGACCTGAGATGTAGTTCTAGTTGCTGGGAAAGACCAGGAAACAGGCTCCCCTGTCTGAGATTGTTTACGCAGCAGTAACAAAATGCCTGGGCTGGGGAGATGATAAACAACACACATTTGTGTCCCACAGATCTGGAAGCTGGGAGTCCTCAGTCCAGGTGACAGCAAGATGCCTCCTGGAGAGGGACGTCCTCCTGGTTCTGGTCTGACAGCCTCTTGCTAAGTGTCCACATGGTGGAGGGACCAACAGGACCTCTGGGATCTATTAGAAAGGCACTGACCCCATCAGGAGGGTCCCTTATGACCTACGCATCTTCTCAAAAACCCACCTCCCAACACCATCCTTTTTGGGAATGACGATTTCAACATGTGATCTTGGGGAGCACAGGTGTTCAGACCACAGCACCAACCTGGAGCCCCTGCAGGAGGGTGGTTCTGGCTCCCCCTCACCTCAGGCCACTGAGGTGGATTCGTGCGGTGACCTCCAGACTGTAGGGAATGACCTTGTGCAAATTGCAGCCCAGGTGTTTGGTAATGTCACTCAGTTGTCCTAGGAATGCACAGACTGGACGTGGTCTCCCATTATCACAGGTGTCCCCACACTGCTCCTGCTGTGTGATGACCTCAGTGCTGGCCCAGGGACAGGGACACCGCAGAGCTGGCGATCCGAGGAAGAGTCTCCTTGGTGTGTCCCTCTGCAGGGAGGCCTGTGAGACACTGTGCTGACCGAGCCGGTGCTTGAACCTGCTCCCCTGCCAACCCACAGCTTCCACCCTGTGAGCAGACAGTGGTGCCTGAATGTCACAGGTGTGGTGCTCGGCCAGAGACAGGGACATAAAAATGCATCTCTGACTGTCTCATTTGTCCTGTACCCCAAGCCTAGTTTCATATTCCAGAAAGAGGGGAATGTTCTAGAAACTTTGAAGGAGACACTCCTGTTCAGACTCCCAAGTCTGTCACCAACCCAGTGTCCCCAGGGGATGCCTTTGTGAAGTCCCTCATTCAGAGAACAGGAGGCTCCAATGTGCCCTGGATAATAACAATGAAGAACAGGTTCTTTCAGGAACACCTTCCCTGCCAATTTCTTGCAGTGCATTTGACCCCTGTGACCTTCCCCTGGATCACTGACTCCCCTGTGACAGCATCGCTCCTGGTCTCAGGGCCTGACTGTGTGAGGAGTCCGGAGGCTCCCGGCCCTGCGTCTTCTCCCCCAGCACAGCTGCCCTATCCTTCAGGATGGGGTCCTCACACTGTGTCTCACACAGTCATGCACGGCCGGGTCCTCAGACTTCGGGACATTGGTCTGCAGATAGGCCATGCTGACCGAGGTGTCCATGGAGAAGACAGATCACTCTGAGCAGTCTGGGCACACGGGGGCTTCTCAGTGTTTGTGTGAAACCAGCTCACACACTGCAGGCCTGTCCTGGGGTCTGTCGCACCCGGTGCACATAGTAGCTGGTGAAGGTGGATCCAGAAGCCTTTCAGGAGACCTTCCATGAGGCCCCAGGATTCCTCCCCGCAGCCCCAGATGCACCCGCTGCCCCTGGGAGTGGACACCTGTGCAGAAGACACAGAACTGGGTGGAAAATCTCTTGACTGTCTTTGGACCCCTTTCAGACCAGTGACTGGGGAGCCCTTTCCTGTAGCCACTGCCACCAGGAGGAGGGTTCTCCAGCCCCAGTCCATGGTGAGGGGCTGAGCTGTGGGCACTTCTGTAGGGGGTGTGGCTGTGGGTGATGCTCTCAGGTCACAGACTCATCTATATTTAAACTAGTGTACCTCATCTCATTTGCATATTCCTGACAGGTGATAGAGGTCACAGGGTCCATGCTCAGTGGGAGTCTGAGGGTCCATATCCTAATTTGTGTAACAGGACATGTGTCCCCTGCCAGGTCCCTCAGTTCTGTTCACATGGAGCTTCTGTCATCCCGAAGGGCCCTGGTGACAATGAGGGAATATTCAGTCCCTGCGGAGTGATGCTCTCCACAGAAATTATGAGAAGGAGACAAAGGCCAGCAAACCCCTGTGGTCCTAGGGGCTGTGTGAACCCCCAGGACACGCCCCTGTGTGATCTCTGAGACTGGATCCTCCACTCTGAGTCATCACTGAGATCCTCCTGTGTGAGGTGTGGATCAGATGATGGTTATTTTCATTGCCTAATTTTATTAAATTGATTAATGTTTTTTAATTTCTAAAGTTAGAAAAACTTTTGTGTTGTTGTAGCTCTTAACACTAATAAAAAAGCTATAAATATTTGGTACATTTTTTATGAACACAAAGATTCATTCTTCTGGGGCAAACACTCCAAGTAGAAATGCATATATATATATATGTTAAGTATAGATTTAATTGTAATAAAAAATGGAGATTTATGTTGTCAACAAAAATTACAAAAAAACAGGGGACCTGCAGAAGGAGAGGAGCCCAGTCCCTGCTGATATGTCATCTGCTCACACACAGTGTCACCTCCTCACTTGTCTGCAGTGAGAATATGACAAGTTAGAGCCACAGAGAATAAGTGAGGATCTCTCTGGATGCAGCTGAGAGGAAACCCCTGCTCCCAACAGGAAGCCCCTCCTTCCCCCTCACTCTGCACCTGCTCCTGAGCTGTTCTTTGTGGTCAGTGGGTCCTGAGCGCCCCCTGGTGTCCTGAGCGCTCCCTGAAGCCCCGCCCCCCTGTCCCCTCAGGAGGTTTGTGTCTGGGCTCACACTGACTTCCCCTCACTGTGTCTCTTGCACAGTAATACACGGCCGTGTCCTCGGTGGTCATGGAGCTCAGCTGCAGGGAGAACTGGTTCTTGGACGTGTCACTGGAGATGGTGGTGCGGCTCTTGAGGGACGGGCTGTAGTAAGTGCTACTACCACTATAATGTATGCTACCAATCCATTCCAGCCCCTTCCCTGGTTTCTGGCGGATCCAGCCCCACCAGTAACCGCTTAATGAGCCCCCAGAGACAGTGCAGGTGAGGGAGAGGGTCTGCGAGGGCTTCACCAGTCCTGGGCCTGACTCCTGCAGCTGCACCTGGGACAGGACACCTGGGGACAAGGAGCATCAGGCCCTGTCAGTCACTTGCAGTCACCACCACCCCACAGACCCCTGTCTGACCTCTGAGACCCTCACCTTGGGGGGCTGTGACCAGGCACAGGAGAAGACCCAGCAGTCTCATCTTCTTCTAGACCAGGGCTCTGCCTTCCCCAGAGACCTCAGCCCTGTGTGAGGAGAGAGCTGTGAGCCTCCCCAGCCCAGGGGAGGATTTACCTTGGAGTCTGGGGGGAAATTTGCATGTGGGGAAGCCTGTTCCTTATAAGTGTGTGACTGAGGTCAGGCTGCCCTGTTCCTTCCTGGCCCCTCTGTGGGCATCTCTTTCCTTAAACTCACTCAGCATGTAAGTCAGGGATAGCGGATCACTTGGTTCATGAGACCTATGCATTCAGCTTAATACCCATGCTCATCTCTGGTAAATGGTAGACTGGGTGAGAATATTATTCTTTTAAAATTCTGTGTGTCTTATCTGTAGATTTATTGGAATTATATCAGTCTAGGTAGTTTCTTAAATTCAATTTTGTAATGTATACACAACTGTCAAAATGTTTTATAAACAATTGTGTTTTTATACACATTAGTGATACCTCGGTTCTCGACCAAATCGGTATTCGACCAGGAGATTCAAGAAACTTTTGTCTCGGAATCCGAAAAAATATTTGGAACTCGAACTTCCCAGATGAGCCGAGTTGAGCCGAATGGCGTTCATTCGGCCCAGCGCGCCTTGCTGGCGTCATCAGTGTGAGTGCAGAGAGAGTCACGCTTTGTGGAGAGAGTACATTTTATTTTATTTTTTAAATACATACTGTACACTTTTATTTCTTGTTGAGACTTATGTTTTTCTACATATTATATACAAATTAGGCCAGTAAATAGGCATTTTCTGGGGCTTGGAACGAATTAATCCAGTTTCCATTATTTCCTATTGGGTTTCATTGCTTCGGTTCTCGAACAATTTGGTTCTCGACCGTCCTCCTGGAACAAATTATGTTCGAGAACCGAGGTATCACTGTATTTCATATATGCAATGTCTACCTTCTCAGAAAATTACAAAATAACATATTTATTTATGTTGTTATGGTGATCCAAGGAACTAAATTCCAAGAAGATAATGGGAAATCCTTGATTCTTTTCTATATTTAGTTTTCTTTGGATAAAATTGTATTCGTTATTATTTCTTAATAAAAGGATATGATATGCAATTTTTAGGTTATTGCTACATCCATTTTTCTTACAGTCTTTACTACACACCTTTCAGCAGCTAATCAGGGTCAGGTTAGTACTTGGATGGGAGACCCTTGATTCTTCATTTTGAAAATTCCTTCTCAAACTCTTCTTTCTGCAAGCCCATGGCTTATTTCAGAGACCTCAATCTAATTATATCACAGATAAGCACATTTACATATGGATAAATTATTGAAAATAGAAAGTAATTATGTATTAGTAAAATTCAGGTCATTTTATATTTTCTCCCCCTCCCTCTGCCCCTGGGGATGGTCACTGTGGTCAGAGGTGCTGGGCCCTCCCACTTACCATGTAACATCTGTAACATCCTTAATGCACACATTCTCCCATCAGACACACAACATGGAAATCTGTACTCTCTTTGTAGGCTACTCCTTCATTCCCTTAATGGAATGTTTGTTGGGAAAATGTTTTTACTTTTAACAATGTTCATTTAATCACTCTGCAATTTCATAGACCTATTTTTGATGATTTACGTAACACCTCACCAGAAAATTGTCACACTTAATGCCCATAGGAGGGGAAACCCAGATATGAACAGTGGGCACTAATTCCATGGACAAAATGATGGTTGGAATATATAATATCACTGAAATCTGTTTGCTGTGTCCTCTGACCAAAAAACAACGGTCTATGGCATGAAGCCCTGATTCATTTCAGAGTTCCATTCACTTTCCTGGACTTTATATTGTGAACTTCCTACAGTATGTAGCATAGACTAGACCCTAAGAAATTATATTGTGTAGACGTTAGGCAGATGAGAAAGGAAACTCAAAGAACGTGAGGAAGATGTTGAGCAGAGACGACAGAGACAAGATCCCAGAGGTTATTTCACAAGGATGGAAGTGACCAGGAGGACGAAGGCGCAGAGAGGTCGTGAGAGGGAGACATGAGGAGATGAACTGGAGCTGACGTGGGGAAAGTGAATGTCCCAGTGAGAGCTCTGCATGGATCTGTGTGTGCAGGACTCACATGGGACAGTGAGAGAGCGAGGCCATGTTATTTATTTCTGCTCTGATCTGTACTATTTCCTTCCTTCTACTTGCTCTGGGCTTTTCTTTTTGTTTGTTTTCCAATTATTTAAGTAATAAGGTTAGATAGTCTATTAGAAATTATTATTCCTACTTGAGGTAGACCTGTAGTGCTATGAACTTTCCTCTCAGAACTGCTTTTGCTGCACCCCATAGATTTTGTGTCATGTGTTCATTTTTATTGGTTTCCAGGAAGTTTTTAATTTCTTCTGTGATCTCCATGGTAACCCATTCATTGTTCAATAGCATGCTATTTGGCCTCCATGTTTTCAAATGTCTTTACATGTTCTTGTTGCAATTGATTTCTAGTTTCATGCCACTGTGATCTGAGAAATTCCTTGATATGATTTCAATCGTCTTGAACTTGTAGAGATTTAGTGTGTGTTCTATCTTTGAAAATGTCCTATGTGCACTTCAAAAGAACGTGAATTCTGCAGTTTTGGGGTGCAATTATTTATAGATATTTACTACATCTATTTGATCTAGCGCTTTATTTAGAGTCTGTGTTTCCTTGTTATTTTTTGTCTAGAAGATCTATCCAGGGATGTCAGCGGGGAATTGAAGTCTTATGCTATGATTGTCTTGCTGTTGATTTCTCCTTTGAAGTCCTCAGAAGATTTTAATATATTTTGATGCTCCTAAATTGGGTACATATCTGTTTACCAAGGTTATATCTTTTTGTTGGACAAATCCATTCGATATTATGTAGTGGCCTTTTTTGTCTCTAGTTATGGCTTTTATTTTGAAATCTACTTTATCAGATAAGAGAGATTTTTTTTCATCCCTTCACTTTCATCCTATGTGAGTCTTTTGTTGTGAGGTGGGTCTCTTGTAAACGACATTTAAGAGAGTTATGCTTTCTCATCCAGTCAGCTACTCTGTGTCTTTTTATCAGAGCATTCAAACCATTCACATTTAAGGTGATACTTGGTATGTACTTATTTTTGTATAGTGTGGGTCTATTTTTCTTCCTATTTCTTTTACTAATTACAGCAGTCCTTTGAGCATATCTTGCAGTGCTGGTTTGGTGTTAATATATTCCCTTCGCCTTTTTTTTTTTTTTTTTCTGGGAAGCTCTTTATTTGACCTTTTATTTTGAATGATAGCCTTGCTGAACTGAACTTTTGAATCTGAAAATTCCCCTCTCCTCCTCCTCCCCCTCTTTGTTCTCCTTCTTTTTCTTTTTGTCAATTCTCATTTGAGAATATTTTCTACTCAATATTTTTTGATAGAGTGGAAGATAGGGAGGGAGAGAGAAAGAATCATTGCTGTGAGAGAGACATATCGATTTTTTGCCTCTTCTACAACCCCAAACAATCTGGGGAATTGATCCTGATCCGAGGTGCGTGCCTGTGACTTGGAATCCAATGCTTCACCATTCGTTCTGCAGGCCGGCAGTCTGACTGCTGAGGCAAACCGGACAGGGCAACAGGCCCTCTTGTTAGACTTAGAAAATGTTGGTCAGAGGATTTTATGATAAATTGTCACTTGGGCACAATTGTGTCTGTAACAGATTCTCTGCCTTTTCTCCACTTGCGAATGTTGTCTCACTTTACAACAGACTTTTCTAACTCTGAGAAGTCAGAGGTAAGCACAAAATCATGAATCCAAAGAGGACTGCTGAGGGAAACTAAAATGAAGAGGAAACCACACAGAAAAACAGCCAAACCGCCAACCGCACCAGCTCCTGGGATGATCCTTGTGTTCAAATTCCCTGATCGCCCCCTGGTGGCCGTAGCCCTTCCTGCAGGGAGGTTTGTGTCTGGGCTCACGCTGACTTCCCCTCACTGTGTATCCTCCTGCACAGTAATACACGGCCGTGTCCTCAGCTCTCAGGCTGTTCATTTGCAGATACAGCGTGTTCTTGGAGTTGTCTCCGGAGATGATGAATCGGCCCTTCACAGAGTCCGCATAGTATGTGCTACCACCACCACCACTAATGGATGAGACCAACTGCAGCCCCAACCCTGGAACCTGGCGGACCCAGCTCATGTAGTAGTTATTGAAGGTGTATCCAGAGGCTGCACAGGAGAGTCTCAGAGACCCGCCAGGCTGCACCAAGGTTCCCCCAGACTCCACCAGCTGCACCTCACACTGGACACCTGAAAACACAAAGACGTCCTGGTCAGGAAACTATCACACGTCCACTGTTTCTCTCTCTCAAATACTCTCACACTCAGTGTCTCTTGTTCTCCACAAATTACCTCTTAAAATAGCAACAAGGAAAACACAACTGAGCACAGACTCCATGGTGAATGATCTGTGTTTAGTCCTGGTCTGCGAAAGTGGTCACCTGGGGATTCCAAGGCTGAGCTCCTGTCTCAGAGCTGCAGGGTCTGGGCAGGGCTGTTTTTATGAGCACAGGGGGCCATATTTACATGTCCTCCTACTATATAGGGAGCTCTGGGATTGAAAACCTGAAGATCTGGTGGTGCCTCAGTGCAGGTGGGAGTGTCCTTGGGGAGAATTATAGTCATGACAAAATTTCAATAATGAAATAAAGTCATAATAGGTAGGGACATGTCCAAGATTCCACATCTGGTAACAGTGAGCTCAGATACTGGGGTGAGTACCTAAACACTATCTCCTAATTCTCCCTGAACCTACTTTAAGGCAGAGTGGCACCTGCGCAGTGAGGGTGCAGACCCCTTGGATATAATGGAGCATGGATGAACATCTATATTCTGGAGTTTCCCAAAAGTCAGGCCTGGGGACAATCTGACATGTGGAAAGATACCACAGGTTGCAGATCTTGTAAAAGTAAATGTCATGCACATGGTGTGTTGGTGCCCTTGGCCCTGACTGTCTCTGGCTTCCTGACCTTCAAGAAGACAAAGAAGACTGAGTGTTGTGTAGATGCTTTTCTATCCCTTGGACTCAGATATACTGAGAAGTTGGAGAGATTCATGAAGCTGATGGAGAGCCTGTGGGTTTCCAACATCCAGAAGTCCATCTACAGAGGATCTATTTTCATTGACAATAATGAAAACCTTAAACCATTTGTTATAATAGAACAATTAGTGAGATAAATGTTAGTACAAATACCTGTGATTAGTGAGAAGGCTCATATTTATAGTTAATCTCTCATTTATAAAGCAGAGAGTTTTGCACTTTAAATTCACAGTGAATGCCATGGTGATAAGAGCTGAACTGATCACTCAGCTTGGCCCTTCTCAAGTGTGTTATTACAACTGTGAGAGTTTATTGTCAAAAGGGACCACTTGAGGATTCCACTGCGTTTAGGTATCAGTGTCGTGTCCTAGTGTAATACATGTATTTACAGACCCTGGAGATAAACCCTGGACAGTAGATGTGCCTGGAACTCAACACCTCCTGGGGGATGGGAGCTCAGTGGGTCCTGAGCTCCCCAGGGTCCTGAGAGCACGTTTTCCTTCAAAGCCCACAGAGGAACAGAGACTCCTCATTACCTCTCCTCATCCAGGCTGGGTGTTGGGTCCCTTCCTGCAGGAGCTCTATGGACCCTGCTGTTCAACAAATGTCCCTTTCTCATTCTTTCTGTCCACAGATCCTGCCCTCCACTCCTTGACTGTGAACCCCCGGGTCTCTGCTGCACCACAGGGGAGCTCCGTGTCCCTCTTCTGTGGTGATTCCCCCATTACAAATGCCTTGAACAAAATCTTCCTGTAAAATATAGCTACTCTCACAGAACTTTCCGCCAGGAAAAAAGTGGGATCTTTAACGTTCTCCAGGCAGGTTGCTGGTAAACTAACTCAGGACACGTCCTGGGACAGGATTGTGGAGGTGACAGTGCCCCCTAGTGGTTGCTTTCAGCCTCAAAAGTTGATACTGAGTCTGAACCAGCGTCCTGAGACAAAGCAGGGGAGTCGCACACAGGGAAGTCCTTTCTGACATTTTGAAACGGTGGCTTCCCCAGATCTTGCTTCTCACTGGTACTCAGCTGAGTCTCTGCAAGGTCACCTGTGCCTCAGGGCTGCCACCTAGAGGAGAACCTGAGAACAGAGCCCTCCTCAGAGCCAGGGGCATGATGGGAGTCAACTGGAACCAGACCTGACTCTGGGCCTCACTGGGGAAATGCTGCCTGGGTGCAGGAAGGGGGGACGGACCAACACGGAGCCCACACGTCCAGGGTGCTTGTTCCATCAGGTTCTGACTCTCCTGGTTGTTCACCGAGTTCACGTTTTCTTTCCTCACTTTCCTCTGAAATAGCCACAGCTGTTTCCCAGGGTCCTGAAGACACTGTGCTGAGAGGGGCAGGAGCACGAGTCCTTCGTGAGTTGGTTTTGTACCTGCCATCTCTCCTGAATCCACTCTCTAGTCCTAACAGTTTTCTGGTGCAGGGTTTAGGGTTTTCGATACACAAGATGTGTCCTATGTATAGAGATGAAAAGACATTTGAATGTGTTTCGTTCTGATTTAGACAGTTCGTAACTTTTTGCCTAATTAATCTGGATAAACAAACCTCCAGTTCTGTTGAATAGAGGTAGTCACAGGGGTGCCCTGTGTGGGTCCTCATGTTAGAAGAGAAGGTTCAAAATATTTTCTGTGCACCATGATGTCACTCGTTGGATTCTCAGAGGCAACCTTTCTTATGTTGACGTCCATCAATTCTGAGCCTAATTTGTGAAGAATTTTGTTTATGAAGCCATTTCCATTTTTCAAGGCATTTTCCTGCATCTATATATGGTGGCAAGTGTATCCTTTATTCTCATTGCATACCTCAAACCATCTTTCATCTAAGACCGCGTCCCAGTGCATCACGGTACATGGTCCTTCAATGTACTGTTACGTTTCCCAGGACATGCAGAGGGTTATGCATTTATGATCATCAGGGGTATGACTGGTCATTTTCTGTGTACACATACTTTATATTGGTCTTAGTGTAATGGTCACATCAGTAATTGAGTTTGGAATTCTTCCTCTTCTTCCCGTTCTTTGAAGTGTTTGAGAAGAAGTGATTATGAAGGTACAATTCTTTCTTGAAGTTTCGATAGAATTCAGCCTTGTATAAATATGTACATGTGCTTTCTTTTCTATAAGTTTTTAGTACTACAATATTTTTTTTTAAATTCTACAAATACTGCATAGTCAAGAGAAATTCTAAAATTAAGAAACAAATAAGTGGATTGTGAAATACAATGTTGCCCTTCACAGGCTGTGGAGAGCACATTGGAGTTCCCACAGCACACACGTGGAGCTGAGCAGTGACAGGCTCACAGGCTCCTAACTCTGCATCCCTCAGGGGGATCCGAGCTACATGGACTGACAAGGGAGCAGGCCGCGGTCCCTGCCAGGGAAACACCTGCCTCTACAAACTGCAGCAGGGGCTGCTCTCTGCATATCTGAGGTGGCAGGACCAGCTCCCACCTGAGACTCAGAAGTCAGATTCATGTTTTCTGTTTCTCCTGAAGAAGAGAGGAATTCAGTGAAGAAAGGGGGGAAGTTATTTACTGCAGGATTTCTGTGCGTGGAGAGAAAGCAATGGAAATGGGAACAAGTCTTCCCACACCACATGTAACCATTCCCCCTGTGAAAGGCGCCTCTGAGCCATGACACCCTCTGGATTCAGTGATAACGTATTTGGGTTCAGTGTGGAAAGTACCATGGTTTTCAGACCACATGCATATTTCATATGCCATCCAAGAGAATGAAATAAAACTGTATTTTTCAATATAGTATTCATAAAGTGTCTCAGTCTTGAGAATGCACCTTCCTTACCTCCAGCTTCAAGGGCACAAGGAACAGGTTCCAGCCGCTTCTCTCTGGAATCCTCCATGGTCTGTGCTGCAGACACAGCTGTGCACGACTCCCAGACCCTGGCTAATTTGGCGGGGACACTGAGGCAGGGCCATTGCTGGGAGACTCAGGTGTCGTCTGACTGAAAGTTTTGGCTCAGAAAATTCCAGGCAGACTTGGGTCTCCAAAAATACAGGTAGTTCAGGCAAGTTTCAACTGCTTTGTATAAATATTTTTTTTGTGTACTGACAGTGTCCCCAGGCTCAGCAACACTTTTGCATTTTATGGTTCTCCAACTAAAAGAAAGAAAAAAAAAAAGCCTCTACTGCACGTGAGAAAGTTTCTACTAATGTAATGAAACTTATAAAATGCCAAGGCATCATGATTGCCACAGAACCATTCGACTGGAAAGACGCATGGGGAAAGTGTTGTATGGGGAGGAAGCCAGAACTCTCAGAGGAAACAGCCCTAAACACCACCTGCACCTGCTCCTGGGCTGCTCTTTGTGGTCAGTGGGTCTTGAGCGCCCCCTCCTGTCCTGGGCGCCCCCTGCAGCCCCGCCCTCCTGTCCCCTCAGGAGGTTTGTGTCTGGGCTCACATTGACTTCCTCTCACTGTGTCTCTCTTGCACAGTAATACACGGCCGTGTCCTCGGCTCTCAGGCTGTTCATCTGCAGAGTGGCAATGCTTTTGGAATCATCTCTTGAGATGGTGAATCTGCCTCTCAGAGATGCAGCGTATTCTGTTGTGTGACTTCTGGCTGCATCTCTAATGAAACCAATCCACTCCAGTCTCGTTCCTGGAGCCTGGCGGACCCAGGCTATATAATAGTCACTGAATGTGAACCCAGAGCCTTTGCAGGTGAGTTTCAGAGACCCCCCAGGCTGTCTCAGGTCACCTCCAGTCTCCACCAGCTGCACCGCACATTGGACACCTGCAGACAGCAGACATAGTCATTAGCAGAGAACACACACACACACACACACACACACACACACGTCCCAGGTCTCCGTGATGCTACCATGTAAGAGAGTCCAAGCGAGAGCCCAGCTCAACCCGAACTTCATGGCGCTTCCTCGGGGCTGATCCTGCAGTGAATGGAAAGGGCAGGGTCCCTGTGGTGGGGCTGCTCTCCCAGAGGTGCAGGGACAGGGCTGGGCTGCGTTTATCACACCAGGTGATCCCTATTTGCATGGGCTCCTCCCCTTAAAGACAGGGAGGTGGAGTTTCTGGGTGAGAAACTGCTGGGCTCAGAGACAAGCATCCTCCTGGTGAGTGTGGAGACTCCTATAAAAGGCTGTGCCGTCTGTGTGATGTAGAGAAATTGTTGCTGTTGATAAACTCCACCATCCGTCAGTCGGACAGAATTAAATTCACAGCTATACCCACCTCCACAGAGGCCGTGATGGTGCAGCTCGGTGTGGAGTCTCCCTGCGCCCTCGTCCACGTGTGGACGCACAGAGAGGGGGCATCGCCTCCCGGCTCCCCGGGGCTGGGGGCCGGGGCGCTGTCAGGGCCGCTCTGCTGTGCCTTACAGATGTCACCATGGCCCAGTGCACTCTGTGCCCAGATTCCATCAGCGAGAGGGCGAGAGCGGGAGAAGGAACCTACACTGTCAGAGCTTTTAACCGCCCGAGGTACTCTCTGTGCTCAGACTCTTCACCCCCCTCCCCAGTGACCCCCACATTTTATATCAAGACCTGAGGGGCACACATCACACGAGTCATTATCTCTGTCTGTAGGAGCCACTAGGAGTCATGTACCACACAGTCATTATTACTAACAGTCTCTGCAAAGCTTGAGAAAATGACATTCATACGTTAAAATGACAAACCTGCTCTGGCCGGTTTGGCTCAGCAGTCAGAGCGTCGGCCTGTGGTCCAGAGAGACCAGGGTTCAGTTCCCGCTAAGGGCACGTACCTCGGTTGCAGTTTGTCCCCAGCTTTGGCTGGGTTGTGCTGGTGGCAACCACTCGATGTGTCCCTTTCATGTCGATGTTTCTCTCTCTTCCTCCCACTCTAGCTGAACAAAAAATGGAAAAATGTCCTCAGGTGAGGATAAACAAATAATAATAAAAAAAATGAAATACCTAAATCCACCTTTCAGCTCCCTTGGGCCAAGGTTCTCCTACGTGGTGTTGAGTCCACGAGTTTACGAGCCCAGCAGCTGTGTCCCTGTGACCTGGAGGCCGGGAGGGCCCTGCATGTACAGATGCACCCCCAGGAAACCTGCACCGCGCTGCCTGCTGGTGTGGAGCATACGGAAAGGGCTCATGGGTTGAACCCATGTCTCAGGCTGCCTTTCCTCCACTCTGTGTGGGCGCCTCCCATGTGGGCAGCGGGGACCATCAGAGAAGAGCTGCCCTTGAGCGTCTCTGAAGGACACTCGTGGTGAACCTTTAGCAGCCAACTCAGCAGTGAAACTGCAGGGAGTTGTCCTGGTGGTCATGTCACAGGAGAATCTCAATTCTTCCGGGAGCTGTAAGCAAGTTCCACAGACCGGGGGTTCACACACACGTTTATTTCTCCCAGATCTTGAGGTTGGAAAATGCCATATTATACATGGGCAGATTTAATGTTGCTGAC
Source organism: Molossus alvarezi (assembly GCA_037176705.1). Classification (NCBI taxonomy): domain Eukaryota; kingdom Metazoa; phylum Chordata; class Mammalia; order Chiroptera; family Molossidae; genus Molossus; species Molossus alvarezi. Next base: position 31,447 of record JBAWUJ010000230.1, read on the forward strand.
ATCCTGCGTTCTGGAAGCTGACTTTTTGCTGTAATCTCAGAGGGCACTAACCCCACTCATGAGAACCCGCACTCAGGCCTTATGCTCCTCCCAGACCCCACCTCCTGTCACCATTTACCTGGGCATGAGGATTTAAAGTATAACTGTTTGAGGGTCTCATACAAGGTGCTCATAGCAGAAAGTAAAGACTCACATGATAATCCCTCCCAGTTGGGGGTCTGCTCCTGTCCAGCTCCCCAGTCTGAGGATCCTCTTAACCCTGAGGAAGCCCCCTCATCTTGCGAAGCAGAAAGCTGACTCCCAAACTTCAGAACAAGCTAGTGTTCTTGCAGATGTAAGGGTTCCATCCTTGACCTTGAAATAAGGGCTGTGTGTAAATCTGCTATTATTTTCCTGTCCATGTGTTCACGTGATCATTACTCTCATGTTCTAAGGCCTAGAACTGCTCTCTGCCCACAATGGTCAGTAGCCACTAATTTTCACTTTTGTTTTATGTGTGTTGTGTGGACAAAGTTGTCAGGATCTACTTGTGATGCTTGATGTTGACGTGGTATAATTCATCCCACTGTCTTCCCCCATGCTTGTTGGGGAATGCAAAGGGAAAAGAGGAATTGTCCCTTCTGTCCTGCAGGTGGGACATGGGACCCACACAGGCCCCTGTGAGCAGGATTAACCCAGCTCTTACCACTGAGTGACTAGAACGGGTCTTTGGGAAACTCTTGGTTTTTAAAAATGTTTTAGGTTTTATTTTGTTTTGTTAAAATGATATTTCATACAAGATCTGAGTAACACTAATCTAGTACCTTTGTTTAGTTTTATTTTAAAACATTTTTCTTGCAACTTTTGTTATTTTTAGAAGCTCAGTTGGGCTGGTACTGGTTAGTACTTTGATAGGAGACCCTTGATCCTTGACGGTAAAATTTTTGTAATGGCCCGGCCCATGTGGCTCTGTGATAGAGTGTCGACCCATGCAAGAAAAGATCACCACATTGATGACCAGTCAGGGCACATTCCCAGGTTGTGGGCCTGATCCCCAGTGGGGGGTGTGTGTGTGAAGAACTCAACCAATCAATGTTTTCTCTCATTGATGTTTCTCTCTCTTTCTACCTCACTTCTTATTACCTCACTCTCGAAAATCAATAAAAAATTTAAAAAGAAATATGAAATTTCATCATGTGTTCTGAGTCCCTTTTAAAACTAGTACATGTGTAAGCTCATGGCTTATTTCAGTGACCCCCCCAAAAAAATTATATCAGACACACTCACATGTCTACATGGAGAAATGATGGGAAATACAAAGAATGAGTGTCCATTAGTAAAATTCTGACTCTTTTATATGTTGCGGTTTTAAAGGCAGCAGATTGACCAGTTTTCTCAGTCTAGTGTCATCAGTGATGTTGGAGTCAAAAGAAGTTAAATAAAGAGAATTCCCAGCACACATTTGCTCGTAGGAAAGGGATCTTTAGTCCTGACAGGAACCCTCCCTCCTGTCCTCCTCTGCTCTGTCCCTGGGGAAGGTCAGAGGTGCTGTCTCTCCCACACAACCTAGAACATCCTTAACGTACAGTGTACACGTTCTCCCATCAGACATATAACCTAGAAATATATCAGATAGTATTGTCTTCAATTTATCTCACTGAATGTTTTGTGGAAAAATGTTTTATTTTGAACAATGTCCACATCATCACTGTTTGACTAATGGGTCCTGACTTTGAAGCTTCATATAACAATTCACAAGAATACCCTCACCCTCCGTTGCACTTGGGAGGGGACGTCCTGATGTGAACAGGGTGGACGCTAACCTGATGGAGAGATGTTGGCTGGAACCCGTAATGTCACTGCAATCTGTTTGCTGTGTCCTCTGACCTGCACACAAACCGTCCATGGCATGCAGCCCTGAATCAATTCAAAGATTAATTCAATTGATTGAACTTTGCATTGTGAACTTCACTACAGTATCTAGCTTAGAAAACTAGCCTCACCCCTGAGACATTAGAGCATGTAGAAGTCAGGCAGATGAGGAAGAAACATCAAAGGACATGAGGAAGGTGCTGAGCAGAGATGACAGAGACAGGATCCCAGAGGGTATTTCATGAGGATGAAAGTGACCAGGACAACAAAGGTGCAGAGAGGTCGTGAGAGGGAGACATGAGGAGATGAACCAGAGCTGACGTCGGGAAAGTGAATGTCCCAGTGAGAGCCCTGCATGGAGCTGTGTGTGCAGGACTCACATGGGACAGTGAGAGAGTGAGGCCCGGGCAGTGTGGGGACCTGGGGGATGGACTCTCAGTGTGTGGGCGGAGGTGGGATTTAATTCACGTTCACCAAGGCAGGTGCTCAAGTGACCTCCTCTCAGGGGATGCTGGGAAAAGGACTGTGGGTGTTTGTAACCCCTAGTGGTGACTCTGAGCCATGCAGGCTGCAGGACTCTAGGGACTGAACCAGCTGCCTCTCCACCCACCAAGACCAGGGGAGGGAAGAGTCACCTTTAAGGTCAGGCTTCTCCTCTCTGAAGAGAAGAGAGACACGAGGACTTGGACAATCGCGAGGCCCTGGCGAGTGTGGGGACCTGGAGTGAGCTCAGACCCAGGCCGTGTGGACACACTGACTCTCCCTCTGTGGACACTGCATCCCAGTCGCAGGGTGTTGAGGACGCCCGGGGTGCTCAGTCTTTAAGGACGCTATTTGGACCCATGGGGACCTAGTGAGATAATGGTCCCTGAGGCTGGACACGACTCATTTGGGAGAGAGAACTTTGGCTACAACATCATCATCCTCAGAGAGATGAGGGGACACCTGGCCCAGGACAAGGAGGAGGGTCCCTGGGATCCTGAACCCCAGAAAGATCGGGAGAGCCATGAGCACCACAGGGAGCTGTTCTCAGACCCTCTCTGGGCGGTTCCTGTGCGATGTTCCAAGGTCGGTGGGTACTGAGAGCCCCTTACAGGCCCTGATGGGTCTACAGTGTCAAGAGCGCCCCCTGTTGTCTTAACCCCTCCTGGTGGTCCTGAGCATTTTCTGCACCTCAGCTTGTCCTGTCTCACTGAAGGACATTTGTGTTTGGATAACAGAGATGTCCTGGTCAGAAAAAGTCACAAGACCAGTGTTTATATTACTCATATTCATTCACACAGTCTCTGTGTCTCTTTTTCTTTATAAACTACCTTTTAAAATGACAACACGGACAACATAGCTGAGCCCAAACTCCATGGTGAGTGATCTGTGTTCAGTCCTGATCAGGGAAGTAGAACACAGGAGATCCCGGGGCTGGGCTCCTGTCCCAGAGCTACAGGGCTGGGGCTGGGCTGGTGTTTATGAGCTGAGGGGGCCCTGTTGTAATGTTCTTCTGTTGTAGAGAAAGCTCTGAGATTGGATGCCCACATAAAGGACACGGTTTTAGAGTGTGGAATGTCCAAGGGCATATGTCTTTGAACGACTGGTCCAGGTGTCTGGGCCTCTGTTCTTCTAAACTGGACCCAGCTGCTTCCCTGAATGACCTCCAGACAGGGGACATGCCAAGTGAGGGTTTCAGTGCTACCTGGCTGGACAATGAACCAAGTTAAAATGTTACCATGATACAATATAGGAGGACAATTAATGTAATAGAAAACAAAGTAGAGGTAAGTCTTAAACCCCATATCTTAGTAGGCTACCTGTGTGAACACAAGAAGGTGATCAACCACCACACCCAGAAGGAGCTTAACTTGTGGAAATTTTATGTTCAGGAGACAGAAACTCCCTCTGACACTATTTCCCCTGCACAGTATTCAGAGGATAAACTGAGAACAGAGTGTGAATCTAGGGCCTGTAGATCAATGTTGGGGGACAGTAGGTGTCTGTGTGGGTCCCTGGGAAGTAGAGGCCTTAACTATGGAGAAGCAGACTGTGTCCCGGGTTTGAATCCTTCAGGAAATTTGGTGCTGATGCAGCAGCTGCACGGCCTCCTCTGTGGGGTTTGTTCTCTAGACTCTGCTGGACCAGAGAAGGACCTCAGTCATGACCACGTGAGTATAGGTGAAGCTGTGGAGTAAATAAATTTAGATTATAGAAATTTGGTTAAGAAAAATTTTGCTGACTATTATTAATATAGAAAAACAAATCTAAATAAAATGTTGTTATAAAATATTTTTCTTAATCTGTTTTTATAATATGAATAAGTCATTCAAATAACCTCCCATTACTGTAGCTGATGCGTCAGATTTTCTATAAACTGGTCAGACTAGCGGTTCCGCCGTGTTCTCATCATCAGGTTCTGTGTCCAGGTGGACGTATGACGTGGTCCAAACCAGGGCGGCAGGAGACAGGTGCATTCCAAGTTCCCCAGAAGTAAATTTCAGTCACTTTCTTTCTCTGCACCTGACCCTGGGAAATGCTGTCCCCGTGTCCACACACAGGGAGTCACCTGGAGCGTGACGTCCCCTGCTGTGGGTGTCACTGTGCAGAGCTGCAAAGAGATGCTCCCAGGTACATGGATGGGGACCAACAAGCCAGGGGCCACACTCCCAGGGCTCTTGTTCTTTACGTCCTGAGTTTCCTCTTCACGGAGCAAGTCCTCAGTGTCTCATATCACTTTTCTCAGACACAGCCACACACGGTATTATAGTCATTAATATACAAACAACTGGCTTGGAAATTACCATCCTCTTTACTCAGCCACAGAAAGAAGGACGATGTCAGCCTGGACATCTGCACAAGCTGTCGGGGTCCCTCTGTCTCTGCCTGGAGTCAACTGCTCTTGGTGCTGTGAGCATGATGCCAAGTCAATGACCTTCACCCCCACAGGTTCTTCTTGTGTAGCTTTGGGGTCATACACCTCTGGTGCTCACTGTCTACACACGCGTGTCCTGCTGCTGGTGGCTGGGACCCTGAGCTGTGGAGCTGAGCTGCACTGTTGGGTCAGTAGAGCCTCTGGTTGAATTCAACTCATGTGGGTCAATAGATTTCATAATTAATTGTCATTTGTACACATGAGTGTTTGAAAGAGAATCACTGCCTTGTTCCTATAACAAAGTTGTTTTCTTGACAAGAGACATTTTTTTTTTTAATTTTTTACTGTAGACACTATTACAGGGTACCCCATTTCCCCAACTTTGCCCTCATTAAGCCAGCTCCCGCAACCCTCCCCTGGCCCTAAAACCCTGCCTGTGCACATGGGCTCTGCATATATGTTTCCTGGGTCCTCTCTTCACCTTCCTGTACCCACTCTTTCCTACTCTTGCGCCTGACCTCTCTCAGTCTGATGTATGTTCCATTTTCATCCTCAGTTTAGTTTGTCCATTTGATTCTGTATATGAAGAAGATCACGGGTAATGTATTTCTCTGACTGTCTGATTTTGCTTAGCATAATAGTCTACAGGTCAACGGGTATTGTTGCAAAGAGTAAGAGTTTATTCTTATTTATAGCTGCATATTATTTCATCATGTAAATGGGCCACCGTTTTTATCCACTCATCCACATGTGCAGCTGGGCTGTTTCTAGATCATGGATATAGTACATATGCTGCTATAAACATAGGGGTGCACATATTCTTTCTGATTCGTTCTTAGGGATAATGAGGATATATTCCCAGAAGTGGGATTGCTGGGTCAAAAAAGCAGTTCCATTTTAATTTTTTGAGCAGCCTCCATACTGTTCCCCACAGCGGCTGCATCACTCTGCTTCCTATCCACAGGCACCAGGGCTCCTTTCCCCACATCCTCACAGCACTTGTTGTCCGTTGGTTTATTGACGGGGACCATTCTGGCAGCTGTAGTTGTAGTGTGATTGGCATCTCTCTGATGATCACTGATGCTGAGCATTGTTTGCTCTGTCTCCTGGCCTCTGTGTGTCCTCTTTGGAGAAGTGTCTATTCAGGGCATTGTCCCATTTGGTAAGAGCATTCTTTGTCTTCTTGCTTTTTAGTTGTATATGGTTTTTATATTTTGAAATTTAATCCCTTATCAAATGTACCATTGGCAAAAGGACAACAGACTTTTCTAACTCTGAGATATCAGAAGAAAACACTGAATCAAGTATCCAGAGAGGTTCCCTGAGGGAAACTGTAACATGAAGAGAAAACCACACAGAAAACCAGCCATAACCTTCAACTGCACCTGCTCCTGAGATGGGTCTTGTGTTCACTCTCCCTGGTGTCCTGAGCGCCTCCTGGTGTCCTGAGCGCCCACTGCAGCCCCGCCGTCCTGTCCCCTCAGGAGATTTGTGTCTGGGCTCACACTGACTTCCCCTCACTATGCGTCTCGCACAGTAATACATGGCATTGTCCTCGGTGGTCACGGAGCTCAGCTGCAGGGAGAACTGGTTCTTGGACGTGTCTCTGGAGATGGAGGTGAGGCTCTTGAGGGACGGGCTGTAGTACGTGCTACCACCAGAACTGATGCACCCCATCCACTCCAGTACATTCCCTGGTTTCTGGTGGATCCAGCTCCAGTAGTAACCACTGGTGATGGAGTGACCAAAGACAGTGCAGGTGAGGGAGAGGGTCTGCAAGGGCTTCACTAGTTCTGGGCCTGACTCCTGCAGCTGCACCTGGGACAAGACATCTAGTTACAAGGAGCATCAGGCCCTGTCAGTAACGTGCAGTCACGACCACCCCATTGACCCTGTCTGACCTCGGAGACCCTCACCTGGGGGGCTGTCACCAGGCACAGGAGAAGACCCAGCAGTCTCATCTTCATCTAGACCAGGGCTCTGCTTACCCCAGAGACCTCAGCCCTGTGTGAGGAGAGAGCTGTGAGCCTCCCCATCCCAGGGGAGGATTTACCCTGGTGCATGAGGAGAAATTTCCATGTGAGGCAACCTGTTCCTTATAAATGGGGGACTGAGGTCTGGCTGCCCTGGTCTTTCTGGGGCTCCTGTGGGGACACCTCTTTCCTTGAAACACTCAGCATGTAAGTCAGGGAAATGGGATCCCCAAGTTCAGAACTCATTGTGACAGGGTAAAATATGAGCCTCATCATTCTCAGGAAAAGAAAACATGATGGACTAGTTTGGTAGGTTACACTTTTCACCCCCCAAGCATCTTTCAATCTGATTTAAAAGTGATAAGGAATTGTTTAGATAGAATCCCAACATTCTGGTATATTAACTATTTCCAAAAATTTCTGTTATAATTTTATACTAATAATGTCTAGTTTTGTGCAAACATAAAAATAAAGGGTATCCATGCTCAATATCTTATATATCAATTTTATTTAAATATATTTTATTGATGTTTAGAGATAACAGAATTGCAGCGCAGATAGAAACTTCTATGTGAGAGAGAAGCATCCATCTGCTGCCTCCTGCACGACCCCTACTGGGGACGGAGCCAGCAACCCAGCCATGTGCACTGACCAGGAATAAAACCTGGCCCTTTCAGACCATGGGACAAGGCTCAGTTCTCTGAGCCACACCAGCCAGGCACTGATATCTCAATTTATGGTGTTACTTTGATCTGAGAGACTGCCTCCCAAGCACAGGCAGCTGAGACATTCTTATTTATTGATGTTGGAAATTTTCTAACTGTATTTCTAGCTGTGTGTGCAAAATCCTCCATTATGTACCCAATGGCCTATTGCAGAGACCCCGAACTAGTCACATGACTTTACATGGAGAAAAGACAAGAAATGTAAACAGAGTATGCCTGTGTACCGCTCAGAATAGGCCAAAATGTTTATTGCAGGAGATTGACCTGTTTTCGCTGTCTAGTGTTATCAGTGAGGTCAGCATTGAGAGGGAGGTTAGTGAAGAGAATTACTTAGTAGATTTTCTCATAGAAAAGGGGTCTTCAAACCTGACAGAAATCTCTCACTCACAGACTCTGACTTCTTTTGGGGTCACTGTGGTCAGAGGTGCTGGGCTCTCCCACGGAACAGATAATGTCCCCAATATGTAGTTAACACATTCTCCCATCAGAGACATTATTCAGAAATATATTCTCTGTGTAGGCCTGCCATTTAAATTCTAAAACACAATATTTTGTGGAAGAAATGTAGTTAGTGGAGAAAAATCTATTTCACGCCTGCTTTCTGTTTGGGTCTGTTTGAATCAATCAGACAGACTCCCCAGGACATGCTGAGCCTCACAGTCCAGGGGCATCGGCAGCAGCAGCCACAGGGACAGAGAGGTTTTGGCACCAGGAGTGAGGGCTGCTGGGAAACTGCCCAGAACTGGGGGAAATTTTGACCTGGGTGAGGGGAGAACTCTGGACGTGTTCTGAGTCAGAGGACAGAGATGTGCCTGATGTTCATGGACAGAGTGTTACTGGATATTTGAGATTAAACCACTTCCAGAGACAACCCAGGAAGAAGTGCAGGACATGATAGACACAGCTTTGTCATCGTGGGAAACACCTGAGTGATTATGACCAGGAGTTTGTCAGAATAGAAATGTTAAAGGTTCTGCAGGCAGGGGTCAAGGGAAATAAGGAACGTGTCATTGCAAAGGGATGGAAGGGGATTCCTGTTACCCACATGCAACCTCTCAGTGTCTCTGTTTGAGGTAACAACTTCACAGGTCATTACTCACATGGTCACACCATGCTCCACCCCAGCTGCACTATCACTGGGGCCCCATTTATAAAATCCCTCAACCTTTACAGGGAAGAGTGGACACCCCTCCCTGTAGGACCCTGTGTCTCTGTGAGGGGCCTTCATGTCATTGACCAGGACCCTGGCTCAGTGCATCATCATCACCATCATCACCATTTGTATATTTAAAATTGTTCTTATTATCTGCAGTCATGGTTGCTGTCCAAAACAATGACACCTTTTCTCATTTTGTGGTCATTTATTATATTTGCTAAGTAAAATATCCAGTCAGACAATTTCATTTTTATATTTTTAGTTCTGACAAATGAGGGCTCATTCTTTCCTCTTCTCCATCTGCCCCACGCTGGGATCTGATGAGAAAGGTTTGGTTTGTCCTCTATAGATGTCATTAAGAGATTGTACCTCATAAACCCCTGGAAGGAGAATCCCCCCCACCCGATTTCACCAAAATAAAAGCCCAGAGCCTGTCTCCTTTCCTGGAATATCAAAGCTCCTCCAACTTGCCGAAGGGCCTTTCCTCTGATTCCCAGAGATTCCAACTGTGCACGTGATACGTGTCCCCTGTGTGTGCTTGTCCTCAGCCTGGACATCTGCACAAGCTGTTGTGGTCCCTCTGCCTCTGCCTGGTGTCAACTTCTCTGAGTGCTGTGAGCATGATGCCAAGTCAATGACCGGCTCCATCAGGAAATTTCACCTCTCTCTTTGGGGTCACATGCCTCTGGTGTCCAATGTCGAGCACATGGTGTCCAGCTGCTGGCTGGCTGGGACCCTGAGTGGTGGAGCTGAGCTGCACTGTCGAATCAGCAGAGCCCCTGGTGGATGTAGCCTACATGGGTCAGTGGATTCCATGATTAGTTCGCATTTGTGAACAAGAGTTTCTGACAGAGACTCTCTGCCTTTTATTCATATGAGAAAGTGATCTTTCTGGACAATAGACATTTCTTTATTTTTTGTGTTTAATTGTTGATATCATTACAGGTGTCTCCATGCCCCCCAACAGCTCCCCTCCACCAGCTCCCCCAAGACTCCCCTGGCCATCAGCTCATGTTGTCTGAGTCCATGGGCTGAGCTTTAGGTCCTTTGACTCCTCTCTTCACCTCCTTTAATTCACTCATCTCCCCACTCTGATCTGTGTCTGTTCTTTCCAGTGTCCACAGCTCTGGTTCTATTTTGTTCCTAGTTTATTTTGTTCCTCAGATTTCACATATAACTGAGATCATATGGTATTTGTCTTTGGCTTATTTCCATTAGCATAATCCTCCCCAGGTCCCTCCATGCTGTTGTACAGGGTGGGGGGTGCTTCTTCCTAACAGCTGCGTAGTGTCCCCCTGGGTAAATGAACCTCAGGTGTTATCCACTCGTCTACATGGGAACTTGGGCTGTTCACAGATCTTGGCTGCAAATAACTCTGCTATGAGTACAGGGTGCATGTATTCTCTCTGACTGGAGCTTAGAAATACCTAAAATGTATTCCCAGAAGTGTGGTCACTGCATTAAATGGGAATATTGGTTTTAATTTATTGAGGGAACTTCACACTGTTTCCACAGGGGCTGCACAGTCAGCATTCCCACCAGCAGGGCTTGAGGGTTCTGTTCTCTTCACATCCTCTCCAGCCCTTGATTCTTGTTGATTTACTGATGGGAGCCAGTCTGGTGGACGTAGTTGTATTTTAAGCGGCATCTCTCTGAGGATTAGTGACCTGGAGCAATTTTCGTACGTCTGTTGTCCATCTGTTTGTCCTCTTCAGAGAAGTGTCTATTCAAGGCCTCTTACCATTAATTAATGAAATTGTTGTTCTGTGTAATGAGTTGTATAAGGTTTTTTTAAAAATATATTTCTTAATATAACCCCTTAACAGATGTACCATTAGCAAATAGACAATAAACCGTTCTAACTCAGAGAAGTCAGAGGTAAACAAAGAATCATGAACCCAGAGAGGTTTCCTGAGGAAAACTAAAGTAAAGAGGAAACCACACAGGAAACCAGCCCAAACCACCAACTGCACCAGCTCCTGGGATGGTCCTTGTGTTCAGGGACCCTGAGCGCCCCCTGGTGGCCGTAGCCCCTCCTGCAGGGAGGTTTGTGTCTGGGCTCACACTGACTTCCCCTCACTGTGTCTTTCGCACAGTAATACAGGGCCGTGTCCTCGGCTCTCAGGCTGTTCATTTGCAGATACAGCGTGTTCTTGGAGTTGTCTCTGGAGATGGTGAATCGGCCCTTCACAGCGTCCGCATAGTATATATAACTACTGCTACCACTAATTTCTGAGACCCATTGCAGCCCCTTTCCTGGAGCCTGGCGGACCCAGTTCATCCATGTACTACTGAAGGTGAATCCAGAGGCTGCACAGGAGAGTCTCAGAGACCCCCCAGGCTGCACCAAGGTTCCCCCAGACTCCACCAGCTGCACCTCACACTGGACACCTGCAAACACAAAGACGTCCTGGTCAGGAAACTGTCACAAACCCACTGTTTCTCTCATCTACTCTCACACTCAGTGTCACTTGTTTTCCACAAATTACCTCTTAAAATAGCAACAAGGAAAATACAGCTGAGCATACACTTCATGGTGAATGCTCTGTGTTTTGTCCTGGTCTGGGAATGTGGTCACCTGGAGTTCCCAAGGCTGAGCTCCTGTCTCATAGCTGCAGGGTCTGGGCAGGGCTGGTTTTTATGAGCACAGGGGGCCCTATTTGCATGTCCTCCTACTATATAGGGAGCTCTGGGATTGGAGACCTGCAGATTGGGTGGTGCCTCAGTGCAGGTGGGAGTGTCCTGGGGGAGAATTGTAGTCATGACAAAATTTCAATAATGAAATAAAGTCATAATAGGTAGGGGCATGTCCAAGAGTCCACATCTGGTAACAGTGAGCTCAGATACTGGGGTCAGCACCTAAACACTGTCTCCTAATTCTCCCTGAACCTACGTTAAGGCAGAGTGGCACATGCGCAGTGAGGGTGTAGACCCCTTGGATATAATGGAGCATGGATGAACATCTGTATTCTGGAGTTTTCCAAAAGTCAGGCCTGGGGATAATCTGACATGTGGACAGAGACCATAGGCTGCAGATCTTGTAAGAGCAAATGTCATGCACACGGTGTGTTGGTGTCCTTGGGCCAGACTGTCTCTGGCTTCCTGACCTTAAAGAAGACAAAGAATACTGAGTGTTGTGTAGATGCTTTTCTATCCCTTGGGCTCAGATATACTGAGCAGTTGGAGAGATTCATGGAGCTGATGGAGAGCCTGTGAGTTTCCAACATCTAGAAGTCCATCCGTAGAGGTCTATTTCCATAGACAGTAATGAAAACCCTAAATAAGTTGTTATAATAGAAAATTAGTGAGATAAATGTTAGTCCAAATACCTATGATTAGTGAGAAGACTCATATTTATGGTTAATCTTTTATTTATGAGGCAGAGAGTTTTGCACTTTAAATTCACAGTGTATGCCATGGTGATATGAGTTGAACTGATCACTCAGCTTGGTCCTTCTCAAGTGTGTTATTACAACTGTGAGAGTTTATTGTCAAAAGGGACCATTTGATGATTCCACAGCGTGTAGATAACAGTGTCGTGTCCTCGTGTAATAAATGTGTTTACAAACTCTGGAGATAAATCCTGGACAGTAGATGTGCCTGGAACCCACCTCCTGCGTGATGGGAGCCTAGTCAGTCCTGACTCTCCAGGGTCCTGAGAGCACGTTTTCCTTCAAAGCCCACAGAGGACCAGAGAATCCTCATCGCCTCCCCTCATCCAGCCTGGGTGTCGGGTCCCTTTCAGCAGGGGCTCTGTGGACCCTGCTGTTCACAGGACGTCCCCTCCTCCTTCTTTCCATCCACGAACCCAAACCTCTGCTCCTTGGCTATGAATTTTCAGGTGCTCTGCTGCCCCACAGGGGAGACCTGTGTCCCTCTCATGTTTTTCTAAACAATGGTATTTTTATAAACATAATCTATATATATATATATATATATATATATATATATATATATATATATAATGTTCCCTTCTCTGAAAATGATAGAACAAAAGAGATATTCATTCTCAGCACCCTACTTGTTTATTTACGTTGTCATGATGATCCAAGGAACTATATCCCAAGACGAATTTAATGGGGGATCCTCGATTCTTTTCTTTATGTTGTTTGGTTTGGTTAACGTCATATTCATTATAAATTCTGACTAACACCATACGATATACAATTTTGTAGGTTATTTCAGGAACCAATTTTTACAATCTTTACCAAACACCTTTAGCAGCTAAGCAGGCTCAGTCAGGGTGGGAGACCCTTGAGTCTTGATATTGAAAATTGGTAATTGTGACTGAGTCCATTCTCAACCTCTTCCTTTCTGCAAGCCCACGGATTATTTCAGAGACCTCCAGATAATTATATCAGACATAATCACATTTTTACATGAATAAATGATTGAAAATAGAAAGACTGATTATGCATGTGTACAATTCAGATTCTTTTGTATAATTAAATAATAAAGGCAGTGTATTAACTGATCTGTTTTCTCAGTCCAGTGTTAACAGCGATGTTGGGGTTAAGGGTTGTGGGTAGGATGGAGAGAACTCCCAGCACAGATTTGCTTTTAGCAAAGGGAACTTTAACCCTGACAAGAACCCTCACTCTCACCCCACCCTCTGCCCCTGGGAAAGGTCACTGTGGTCAGAGGTGGGTTCTCCCACTTACCATGTAACTTCATTCCTGTAAAATGTACAAATTCTCCCATCACACATGTGACTTGGGAAAATATTGTCTCTTTGTTGGCCTGTCTCTTATTTTAAAATATGTTATCATTGATATTTTAGAGAGAGAGAGAGAAATAGAAACAGGGAGAAACATTGACGTGCAATAGAAACACTGATCAGCTGCCTTCCGCACGCCCCCTACTGGGGATCAAGCTCACAAGCCAGACATGTGTCCTGACCAGGTAAAGGATTTGTTATCACACCAGCTGCCTCTCCACCCACCAAGACCAGGGAGGGAGGAGCTCACCTTCAAGGTCAGGCTCTTCCTCTCTGAAGAGGAGAGAGACTGGAGGACTCTGACCATGAGGGTATTTTGTATCATCTGCACCATCCTCACTAGTGATGCAAGTGTGAGTATCTCTTATACATTTGATACTTCTAATGTTTTTATAGGAACAATTAGAATGATAGTTTTATAAAGTGTGAGTGAGTGAAAAGGAGCAGCTGGACATATTATTATTAAATAAACGAAGCTCTGGCTGGGTCGTGAGTTGGGTGGACTGTCATCCTGTACACTGAAAGGTTTTGGGTTCAGTTCTTGGTCAGGACACACCCCTACATTATATTTGGGATCTCTGGTCAGACAGCATTCGGGAGGCAACCAACAGATGATTCTTGCTCTCTCTTCTCTATCCAGTCCGTTTCTAAAATCAATGAACATATCTTCAGTGAGGAATAAATAAATACATAAAAATACGTGTAGTAAGTGTAGTTTGTGTATTATTTATTCAATGACACATTACACACACACACACACACACACACACACACACACACACTGGGATGATTTCTGTTGTAATGAAACACAAAATTTCTTTCTCTCCTGTACATAGCAAATGGTCCTTGCTCCCACTCTGAGGTTAACCTACCGTGTGACCTCCTTCCACACACAGAACAGACCAAACATGACCGAAGTGCAGACAGGGCTGGGCCTGCACTTCAGGTTCCTGTTCTCCCAGCAACTGGATCCTGCAGATGCCGCAGTGGGAGTGTCCTGGCTCATCCTGGGGAGGGTTAAACCCAGGAGTTTCTGTTCAGTCAATACAGCCAACACTGACCGACATGTGGGAAGAATCTTAATGACCCCCAGCTCAGCAGTGCCCATTCACAGAGCTCAGAGCCAGAAGCCCTGAGGGCAGAACCATAGGGAATACCGGACTGATAT